>JASKGM010058737.1:0-18275 GCA_034509205.1 Ceratonia siliqua | reverse complement strand
TTCTTCTTTTGAAAGTAATTTTACTGGGCCTTAAACCCTTTTGAATCAATTGGGCCATTCGAAATCCAACCTTTTTTTATTATGGAAAATCCTGAATTGGGCTTTTGAAGCCTACTTTGTTAACCTATAATATGACCCTTGGAGCTTTCGTTGTTGGGACAAGGGTGAATTAATATTTCCAAAAATAGATAAAAAAAAATAGATAAGTGAACTTTGTGGGGGACCCTTGGACCCCTTATTTCCAACCCCACACACTAGAATTGATTCAATAGCCAAGACCGACTTGTAATCATCCAAACCAAACCGTTCTTAAAAGCCAGACTAATATCATCCCAAAATTAATGTCATGTAAAATAAGAGGCATAATGGCAGTCTAAATTAATGTCCAATATTCCATAATCATTTCCATACATAGCCAAGTCAACATGACAATCCTGTATACTGCAATATCAAACCATTCAAAGGTACCATCCAAACCTTTCAGAATTAATCCATGCAAAGCAGGGTGAACCGGTTTATTCAGACCCAATAACATCAAAAGCCAACTTAATATGCTACTAAGTTTATCTTCAAAGCAAAACTAATAGGATGATAAAATTGTCATCCCTCAAGCAACTAAGGCATGTTAACATTTATTTCACATAAGCAAAGGATACTGGCAGGATTATTATCAAAATAAAACCATCATGGTGACAAAATAAAACAAACTAATCATGCTCAGCTTAATCTCAAGCAAGTGGGGAATGCCAATTCGGTGTCATTCTCAAAGCAAATCAAAATCAGTACCCTACCAGAGCATAACCAACATGACAGTCTAGAGGTAACTGCATTAAAGTGAACCCAACAGGATCATACAAATGTAAGCATACCATGACTCCCAAAATGATGCACTCAAGTAATGGCTAAGTGTACTTCCAGAATTCAGCATTAAGAAGAGGACTAATTATTCTTCCCCAGATTAGCACCATAAAAAAATCTAAATATTAACAGAACCTAAACATCATAGGCCAGTTACCTGCCACCAGAATTAACAAGCATACTAGACTAACTGGGTCAATTACCCCATAAGCAAGCTAAACACGACGGCACAGAATTAACTAATGCCAGGCAAAATGATCATGCTAAACTAGACAGAGCTAATACCACTAAAACCCTCTACTAGACTAACCAAATTACCCCATCAGCCAAAGTTAACATCAAAACAGGGTCAGGCACATAGAACCCACAGTATTTGACTTTCACGTAATAGAGGATTAAGAGAGATCACAAATAAAGCAGCCATAACAGATGATTAAGAAAGATATCACCAGAATCATAGTTTACCTTTTTTTTTTACGCAACAAATTAAAGATGATCAGCTAGAATCATATTTCAAAGAGAGTATGTCATAAACTGACCAGCATGTCAATTTTCAGCCAACAAATCCAATCACCAGAAAAACTTTATATCTTTGTTTTTAAAATGGAATTACAGAATCACCAGTGAACTAAAGAAAATTTGAAAGTTGAGACCATGAATTCGAATAATTAGAAATAACAAAAATGAACCCTATCTGAGATCAGTGAAATGATACCCATAACAGAGGAAGAAAATAAATTGTACCTATCAGCAATTTCCAAATTCCTATTCAAACGAGAATTTTTGCTATTTTCCCTCAGTGATTTTTCCCACTTTGCTCTCGGTTTACTCTTCCTAGAAGAACTTCGTTGGCTCCTCTTTTTCTCCCTAATGCTCCAAGTTGGATCACTCTTGGGTGTCTCCGATGGCTCTTTGCTTTCTCTTTCAGAGGTTCCCCCACTCGGCTTTCTCTTCACCTCCTTTTATAGTGGAAAAAAGGAATCGATATCCTTCAATCAAATCCCCTAACTTGCTCCTTCCAAATCGCACCTCCGCAATCGAAACCCTTCAATCATGGCATTAGATGGAGCAAAAAAGGGAAATAAACCTAGGACTTTCCCTTAAGGAGGTGATGGAAGCAGATTGGTTAGTGATTATGGCATGACAGAAGGTATGGGTTACCGCGGGAAAGAAGGGATTGGCAGAGATACTATGCCCGGGATGCTAAGAGAGGACAGAGGCTGAGTGAAATACGCCATTTTAGGGATTTTTGGTCCCTGGGATGAGGGATTGGTAGAGATCCTATGCCCGGGATGCCGAGAGAAGAGAGGGATTTTAGAGAGATTTCAGAGGGGGGAAAGAGAATCGTGGATTGACACAGAAGTGACGCACGAATTAGGGATTTCAGAGAGGACAGGATTATTGGGCTAAAGGTGTTCCGGGTTGGGCTATGGTGCTGGTGGACCGGATTGAAAAGCCTTGGACCTAGTGATTGGGCTTGATCCGGTGGGATTGGGCTGAGCGTTTTTTTTTTTACATAGTGAGCCTTTTTTTTTGTTCCTTTTTTTTAATTAGTTTTTTTTCTTTTTTTTAATTTATTTTTTCTTATATATCATTCATTCTTTTTTTCTTTTATAGCAATTTTTGGTATTTTATTTTTTTGTTTTTTTAATTATTATTATTTTTTTAGTTGGACAAAATTAGGTGTTTACACTAAGGCTTAACCTTTAAAAGAGTGAACAGAATCCTTATTTTATACTTAGGCCATTGGGACCTTCTCACCAATCAACACATTGAAATATATTTAGTTACCAAAAGTGATTAAATTAAAGTGGGTCATTGAAACCCAAAAATATTCAAAAGATCTCTTTTGGACCAAAAAGTGGTTCAATGAGCCTTTAAAACCAAAATCATAATCTTCCATTTAAAGTCACTTGTTAAAGTAAGCTTTGGGTTTGAAGCCCACTTATCTGCAAATGGTTTCAAAATGAAAAACCAAAATATTCCTTTTTCCTTTTTCTTAAGATATTAAAAACTTAATTTACTTGTAAAGAAAAGCATTTAGACCTTATTTCATTTTTTGTCCAAAAACCCTTATTAATTTTATTTTGTAAATTAGAAACAAGGCGCATTGGACAACTTATATTCTATTAGGATAAAGTAATAGCTACTTAAATGTAATTAACAATAAAATAAAAAAATAAAAATAAAGTAAGGGGAAGTGGCTTGTGGCTTGTGGCTTATGCCTTACATGTTGGGTTTAGAAAAGGAAAAAAAAATGCCACAATTAAAATGGAAACTTAAAATAAAATAAATGGAAAGTAAAACAAAATATACTAAAACAGCAATAGCATGTGATAAACACAAAGGCATACGCATTTTTCAACATCGAACAAAAGCAAATTTAGACACAAAACCACTAACATTTTTATACTAAAACAAAGTTGGATTTTCACATAAAACTAGTCATGAAACAACATTAGATTTGAACACAAACCTTATTGGACAAACATTAAAGGAGGAAAAGAAAGAAAAACTTACTTTGGATCATTTCAAGAATCCCAAAACTCCTAGTCATTTCCTTGCTCACGTCCCAATAGAGTTTTTTTTATTGAACTCTCCTCCAAAAACTAAAAAGCCCTTGCTCCATCCGCTGCCTCCTTCCTTTCTTTCATCCTTATTGAAGAGGGAGATGACGTGAAAGGAGGAGAGGAATGGAGATGGAGGTGTGTGCTGTGTGCTGTGTGCTGTCAAGTGAGAAGTAATGAAGGTAAGGCATAGAGAAAAAAGCTTTTTAGTGTGAGTGAGTGTGGGATGGGATGGCTGGGAGCTAAAGAAAATGGGAAAGTTAGATAGGTTAAAGGAGAAAAGAAAAAAGAAAAAGAAAAAGACGGGAAGGTGACGTCAAAGAGTAAGGAAAGAAAAATGAGAAGGGTAAGAGGGACATGTGGTATGAGTGGAGAGGAAGGGAAATGAGAGAGATGTAGTGGTGGGGCCCACAAAATATTCTTTTTATTATTTTGATTTTTTTACTTTTATTATATTTTTTTTATTATTCTTTTTTTGTTCTTTTGTCTTGTATTTTGTATTTCAACTTTTGCATTTTCTTAATTTTTTTTGTGCTTTTGTATTTATTTAATTTTATTTTTTTTAAGTATTTTGAAAACTACCTGGACAAAATCAAGTATTTATAGTTGTCCCTCTTTACTTGTTTCTTGATGGGGAAAATGAAAAATTGATGACTTTTCAAGTTTACCTACAAAGAACAAATAAAGATAAAAGACACATATTTTGTCCAGGACGAACTCAACAACCAAAATAAGATTTTAAATTTTGCAAGGGATATAACCACATGAAACTAGAAAGAAGATTTTGAAAATGAACAAGGGAATTACCATATGAAGCTAGAATTTTCAAAATCGACGAAGAAAACTTCACGAATTGGCCAAAGAATTATCGTATGAAACTGAAAGAAATTAGGAATATAGCAAAGGAATCGCCACATGAAGCCAGAAAGGAAACTTTTAAAATTAGCAAGGGACTCGCCACATGAAGCTAGAATTTTCAAAATCAGCGAAGAATACTTCACAAACCGTCTAGGGAATCTCCACCTAAAATCGAAAAGAGATTTAAGAATCTGACAAGGGAATATCCCCCTTAAACCAGAAATTTTCAAAAATATTGAAGATCATTTCACAAACTGATTAGGGAATCTCCACCTGAAACTTAAATGAATTAGGAAACCTAATAAACCAGGCAAAGGAATGGAACCTACAAGCAACTAGAATTTGGTAAACCGGGCAAAGGAATGGAACTGCAAGCAACTGAAATTTTTAAATAAGGTAAGGGAATGGAACCGCAAGCAACTGGGATTTGGTAAACGAAGCAAGGGAATAGAACCGCAAGCAACTGGAATTTTTAAAACAAGTAAGGGAATGAAACCACAAGCAACTGGGATTTGATAAACTAGGCAAGGGAATGGAATTACAAGTAACTAGAATTTGGGAACCAGACACGGGAATGGAACCATAAGCAACTCGAATTTGGTAAATCGGGTAAGAGAATGGAACTACAAGCTACTGGAATTTGGGAACCAGGCATGGGAATGGAACTGCAAGTAACTAGAATTTTTAAATAAGGCAAGGGAATGGAACTGCATGCAACTGAATTTGGTAAACCATGCAAGAGAATGGAACCCTAAGAAACTAGAATTTGGTAAACCAAGGAAGGGAATTGAGCCACAAGCAACTAGGAATTTGGTAAACTAGGTAAGGGAATAGAACCATAAACTACTAGAATTTGGTAAACCAGACATGGGAATAAAACTGCACATAATTGGGAATTTGAAAACTAGGCACGGGAATAAGATTGCATGCAACTGGGAATTTGTGAACCAGACATGGGGAATAGGACTATATGTAACTGGGAATTTAGGAACCAAGCATAGGAATAGGACTGTATGCAACTGAGAGTTTAGGAACCAGACACAGGAATAAGATTGTATGCAACTATAAATTTGGGAACCAGACACGAAAATAAAACCACATGCAACTGGGAATTTAGGAACCAGACACAGGGAATAAGACTGCATGCAACTAGGAATTTAGGAACCAGACACAAGAATAAGACTGCATGCAATAGGAATTTGGGAACTAGGCAAGGGAATGAAACCCCAAGCAACTGGGAATTTGGCAAACCAAGTAAGGAAATGGAATTGCATACTACCAAATGAATTTTTCGAAACCAACAAAGAATGTAACCATATACTGCCAGAAAATTTTCAAACAAAACAAGTATTTTGAAAATATACCTTACGCTTTCAAGGAAAGCTTAACCAAACCTTTCTCACTTTCTAGAATCGGTTTCTCATTCTTATATACTACCTGTCCAAGTGGAACACCAGAATTTCCTTTTCTAATGACCTGCTTCTTTTCAAAAAGCATTGAACCTTAATTTTTCACAAAAACCTTACTACTAGTCTAGACCATATTAAGCGATATACTTCTATTTCAATAAGATGACAAAAGGTGGAGACAATGAAAATTTTGCCCCAATTTAAGCTCTTCAGCATATCTAGCCTTTGATTCTTATACTGTAATCGATACGTGTCTTGTGCCCTTTAACAAAAGCTTGTCACTAGTAGCAATATTTTTTTAAAAATTTGTCCCAATTTCAATTTCTCACATCATTATTCCAATCTCAAGTCTTCGCTTAAATTTCGGAACTCTTCATTTACGAGCCCTCTTCAATTTGATGCCCTAATTTTTGCTTAAGCTGCCCATTTGGGTTTTTAACTTAGCAGGCATTTTCTTCTTTTCTCTCATTATTTCTTTTCTAAGGTAAGTACTGAGTCTTAACCCTATAAAGAACTCCACATCAGTTCAGACCGTATCAAGTAAGTTGTTCCTTATTTTTGTAATACAAAACTAATTAACAATGAAACACTAAAACTGTGATATTCAATTCAGTCTTTTTTAATCTGCTCAAATATTGAAAAGGAAGTTTATTAGGTGAATAAACCTTTTTTATTGAAGTCAATTGATAGAAAAGCAAATAGATCACAAGACCCTTGAAGTCCGTTAAATGAAGAAACCTCTTCTATCAAAGTTGGTGATAGAAAAGGAAGGGATCATATGACCCCTGAAGTTTGTTAGATGAACATAACTCCCTTTATTGAAGCAAACGCCAAAAAAGCCAAAAAAAAGGGCTACAAAATTTTACCCCAGTTAAGTTCTTCAACTTCTGTAAACATTGATTCTCATATTGCAACCGATATGCACCATGTATCTTTGACAGAAGCATATTGTTGATGACATGATATCCAACAGGAAAGTTGCCTCAGTTGTCATTCTCGCATTAATCTTTGATCTCGAACTTTTTCTTGATTACCCAATATTTTTTTAAATATAGGTTCTTTTCAAACTGATGCCCTAACTTTTGCCCAAGCTACCCTTTTGGGTTTTTGACTTAGTGGGCATTTCCTTTTTCTTTGATCATTTTTTACTAAATCAAGAATCATTAGTTTTGTTAGATTTTGCATATTCTCATTTTTTCACTTGAATCTTCATAATAAGCTTTTCTTCTTTTCTTCTTGTCAAATTTATATTTTTTTTTTATATTTTCATGTGGGAACTTATCACTTTTTCTGATTACTCAAATATTTTTGCAAAATTTTTTCTCTACTTCACTATGCTCTTCTTCAAAAGCACAAATGTCCATATCCATTTCAACATGAGAATCAAAGAACCAACATTCAAGAATCTCCAGATTATGAGAAAATTTAAGAATGATTTCCTTGAATGAGGGAATTATTATAACAAACAAGAGTATTTAAATCTAGAACCTAGAAAACAAAGAACTAAGCAAAATATTGAATTGCAAATTTTTATGCAAAGGATAAGATATGATCCTCACCTAATAAAATTCAAATGGCCTTAGACTTCAGCTAAATGAATCAAGACTAGAATTAAACAACACTAAAAGGTGTAAACACTGTGAATTGACTTCGTATTACAGAAGTTAAGAAGCTGGCCTCTTTGATCTGGCCTGAATCAATGATCTTACTTATCATCATCCCCCATGATAGGATTGACTAAACCATATCCTCCATGACTAGGCAAAGGGTTGGCATTAATGCTTAAGCCATTATGGTCCAGGTTAATAGCCTCATGCTTAAGCAAGGTCATAACTTGTTTCTTGAATGCCTTGCAATTTTCTATTGTGTGGCCAGTAATATCGAAGTGAAATGCACATTAGGCATTAAGGTCATACCAAGATGGGTAAGGTAGCTGAAATGGTTCAAATGATACCGGACTTATAACACAAACATCAAACAACTTCTTGTAAAGCTCAATGTTTGACATTTAAAAGTTTGGAAATGGCTTGGTATTCCTGGTCGACCAATTTTGTGGAGCATTTGATGTGTCAGTGCTTGAACATTGTCGACCTCTGGCTCTTTTTCTGAAAGAAATGTTTATTTTGCTCCTGTCCTATGGGGTCATCACTTTCAACCAGTATCTTGCCAGCCCTTACTAGTACTTCAATTCTTTCCTGTGCTTTAATGAGGTTAAAAAGTCCTTGTAGGCACTCCCTGTCATCAGACCAATATAAGGATCTTCTAGCATTCCCAAAAAGTATGAACAAGTCTTAGAACTTATCATCGGAGGTTGAACATCTGCTGTTAACTTTTGTCACCTCTGGGCGTACTCCTTAAAAGTTTCCTTCTCTTCCTTCTGCATAACCTGTAGCTGTTCTCGAGTTAGTGTTGTATCAAGATTGAAGTGACAATGCCTAAGAAAAGCATTAGCCAAGTCCTCCCACTTGTTGATCTTCGAGTGATCTAACAGCATATACCATTGTAGTGCTGATCTAGTGAGACTTTTGTGGAAAAAGTTCAAGAGTAATTTTTCATCATCACTGGCAATAACCATCTCAGTACAGTAAGATCTCAAATGAAACTGAGGGTTCATGCTGCCATCATATTTTTCAAAATCTGGCACTTTAAAGTATTTTGGAATGCAAACATTAGGAGTTAATCTTAACTCCTTAGCACTAACCGTCCCATACGATTCTATTCCCTGTAGAGTTCTTAACTTTTCTTCTATCAAGAGGAACTGGTTTAACACTTTCTTTTCCTTGTCTGACTCCTCAAGCTTTAAAGGTGACACAAATGGTAACTGGGTCATAATATTTCCCTCATTTCTTGGGAAATTAACAACCAATGGTGATGGTGGTGGTGGATCAGTGTTAACCATCCTCGGTGCCCAAGATGACTGACCACATTGTAATGCTTCTTAAGGTGGCTGAACTAACTGCCTATTTCTTATACTATCAGAGACAAAAGTCTTGAACTTTGACATCTGTTCCTAAAGATAATCTATACAGTGTTCCACTATTTGCATGTTTTCAAAATGAGCTGGCTCAATCGATGTAGTCTTAGTCGTTTCGTATATAGTCCTGAGAGAGTGAGAATGCTTGGATGAAACCTTCCTTGCAAGCATGATAGTGTGATTTTGTTATTTTCTCTGTTAAAGCAAAATGAATCAGCTTTATTTTTAGCGTGAAGCTTACCATTAGTGAAGTTAATGTTGTTCATTGAATTGTTGAACTCTTTGAAAAGCAGATATTAGCATTAAGGATTTTATCCTCACCCATACCCCTATTAAGAGTTCAATACTCCACAAAGAAGAGCATGGTTAACTATGTCTCAAGGAGGTATAAAATCGTCACATGGGTATTGTCTAGCTGGAAATAATGTGTAAATAATTGAGTGAAAGAGATACACTTGAGTATATCTTTAATGCCAATCTTCTTAGCTACAATAATTCAAGGACCTTGACATAAAACCTCAAAATGGTAATGAAAAGTGATGAGAATGTCATTTTTTTTAGAAAAAAAAACAACCTTGCAAGGTAAAGTCATGAAAAAATCTTTTTCCTTTTTCCTTTTTCCTTTTTTCGTATTTTTATTTTTTTAGACAATGAAATGCAATAGGTGAAAAGACAGAGAGAGAGAGACGAGATAGAACATGCTTTTCATTGCCCTATTTAGTTTGGCTTAAAGGTAAATAGACCTATCTTGAATGGTCAAGCCTTAACTACGAGATAGTTTCTAGGGTTAATTTAACAGTTCACCGGCTTCCATGGTAGGTCTATGATCCCGGTGGAATAACTTTATAGAACAGACTACCCCCATTGAAACAGTGAGGATCTCAACTTTCCAGTGCCATTGCAAGAGTGGACCCAGCCTTCACATGCAACCAACTAAATAAGTAAGTTAACAATCTGAGTGGAGGCTTTTATGAATACCCTAGAGAATAAATCCCACCAATTGATCTTCCCAACAACAACCCCAAAATAGCATAATATAGCAGTTAACAGCCATCTACCCAAGGTGTAAATAGAATATCCCAGTTTTAGTCATCTACCCTAAGATTCCAACAAAGCATGCCATTTATGGAAGCAATTTAAACAATTATATGTATAAATGCCATGAAACAATTAAGCACAATCGCTAGAGCAATTAAAGTAAACCTGCATTGAAGCAATTAATGAAGCAATTATAATTCCAAAAAAGGAAGGGGTAACAAAACACAGCAAAGGACAAACAAACTAAAAAGGGTTTGGCTCTCTAACAATCCCCAATGGAGTTGCCAAACAGTCACAATGTGACGGTCGAAAAAGGCATTGTCATGACCTTAAGGTGATAAAAGGAAAAAAAACACAGAGATTAAAAAATGGAGTCACTACCAATTAATTAAAAGGATAATTGGGATACTTTAAAATCTAAACACTTGCCCTTGAAATCAGAGGAAGGGTTTGGGAGTCTAATTCTGTGTGAGGATGGTGTTAGGTACCTCACAGTATCCGTCTCTAAGGATGATTACCCTAGATCGTTTGTGCTTTAATTTTAAGTATTTTAATTACCCCTTTTTTGTTAATACGATGAAAAGATGAAAGATGAAAGATGAAAGAACTAAACCTACCTTACTAAGTAAGTGCCTACATACCTCAAAAGGGATCAAAGTTCACATAACTTGAGATTATTTTGATGGAAAATTTCCTAGGAATGATATATGATCGCTTTCCTGGGGCGAAGATTGTTTTAGATAATGTGGGAGAATAAATCTCTAACCAAAATCTATAGAGACTAGAACAATGTGGAAGATAAACCTCTACCCAAAGCCTATAAATGAATGGTCAATGTAGGAGGATAAACCTCCACTCAAAGCCAAAAGGTTAGGACAATGTGGGAGGATATACCTCCACCCAAAGCCTATGGATAAATGGTTAATGAGGAGGCACCAAGCCCTCACCCAAATCCCAAGGAAGTAAGACAATGTGGAGGCACTAGGTCTTCACCCAAAGTCTAAGGAAGATAGACAATGTAGAGACACTAGGTTCTCACTCAAAGTATAAGGATTAACGTTTAAAGGAGTAAACAATGTGTAGTTTAAAAAGAATGTTTTAATTCTAAGAATCCTTATTTTATGCTTAGGCCATTGGGACCTTCTCACCAATCATCACATTGAAATATATTTAGTTACCAAAAGTGATTAAATTAAAGTGGGTCATTGAAACCCAAAAATATTCAAAAGATCTCATTTGGATCCAAAAGTGGTTCAATGAGCCTTTGAAACCCAAATTATAATCTTCCATTTAAAGTCACTTGTTAAAGTAAGCTTTGGGATTGAAGCGCACTTATTTGTAAATGGTTTCAAAATGAAACACCAAAATATTCCTTTTTCTTTTTTCTTAAGATATTAAAAACTTAATTTATTTGTAAAGAAAAGCATTTGGACCTTTTTTTTTTTGGTTGAAAAAACCCTTATTTTAATTTAATTTTATTTTGTAAATTAGAAATAAAGTGTATTGGATACCTTACACTCAAAATCCCTCCCTCCATCTTCCTTTCTTACATCCCTATTGAAGAGGGAGATGAAGTGAAAGGAGAGGAATGAAAATGGAGGTGTGGGCTGTGTGCTGTCAAGTGAGAAGTAATGAAGATGAGACGTGGAGAAAAGAGGTTTTTTGTGAGTGTGTGTGGGATGGGACGGCTGGGAGCTAAAGAAAATGGGGGGAAATGAGGGGGAGGTGGCGTCTGGGAGCGAAAGAAAATGGGAAAATTAGATAGGTTAAAGGAGAAAAGGGGAAAAAAATAGAAAAAAGGAGGGAAGGTGGCATAAAAGAGTGAGGAAAGAAAAAAGAGAGAGGTGAGAGGGACATGTGGCATGAGAGAGATATGGTGGTGGGCTACAAAATATTCTTTTTATTATTTTTTTCTTTTATTATTTATTATTTTTATTTATTTATTTTTTTGTTATTTTGTCTTGTATTTTATATTCTTTTGATTTTGTATTTCAATTTTTATATTTTCTTAATGTTTTACTTTTATATTTATTTAATTATTTAATTTTAATTTATTTTAAATATTTTAAAAAATATTTAGATAAAATTAAGTGTTTACACCATTTATACAAAGTTATGCCCTCTTTGCCATCACAAAGTTACCAGGTTCCACACACACGTGTATGTGTGCGTGTAATCATTAACATCCTTGGCCCCTCATCAACTTATTCATCTCACAATATATTTTCTCTCTACTAGGCTTGGAGCCTAACCTAGGAAGAGGAATTCTTAGATATATTGTTACGGTTTAGCTATGGTAGGCCTAATTGGAAATTTTCCCTTGACCATTTCAGTTCCAAACGTCTGCAATACAGACATGATACTTGGGCTAGTACTATGGTGGTGAGTGTCATACCTTTGAGTGGATAGTAGTTAGGAATTTTTTTTACGAATTTACTTTAAATTTATTTTTATATGTATAAGTTAGTGGTTTCAAATCCTGTTTGACATATGGATGTGATTTTATTCAAGTTTAAAAGATATTATTTATGAATATGTCACTTGGGTTTTTTACAGTACTATGAGCACGATTGAACTGATGATAGTTATTTGTTTTATTTCTTTGAAAAATATATAGAGTTTTCCGAACATACGGAAATTTTGATTATGATATTTATGATATTATGATAGTTTGGAACATGTTTTCTGTAAAACTCTGTTTTATGATCATAGAGAACTTTGATACTTAGACACCTTGGTGCCACCTACAAATTAACGCATATTAATTAGAATCTAGTGAGGCTAGTGCCGAGCCACCTATTCGCCAATTCAAGATGAATCCCTAGCTACTGCTTGTTATGGTCTATAATATATTATTAGCCAAGTTGATTGCTTTAGCATGATTTAGTATAGATTTAAGCTATTCTTACTTTCATTAAACCTCTAAGAATCATACACACATATTGTTAGGATCTTCTTGTCCGCTAAGAGTCCCACATCGCTTAGTAAAGAGTGGATTATGAGGTTTATAACTATAGAAGATATTCTCTCCTAACAGGCTAGTCTTTTGAAGTAGGTTCTATCTTTCATAGTTGTGTCACATATATATACTTCCATTCTCATTGGACTTATGTTTATTTCATGGTTCATGTAATTATATTTTTATATTAATACCTTAAATTTCATTACTATCTAATCCAATTATCATTACTATCTAATCCAATTATTTATCTATATATAATTGGTGCGACATTATTCTATTAATTGTAGAATTACGTGACAATGTTTATTTTTTTTAATTCTAACCTTTTACTTTTCAACATAAAATCTTTTCAGTGTAAATAATAAATAATAAGATGTATATTAAATTTTATATCATATCCTAACAACGTATTTAAATTACATGAATGATATTTCATGTGTTGCCTTATATTTATAATAGAGAATTCTTTGAATTAGTTAAAAAATATCCTTTATGACATATTATTTTTCCTAATGGTCAAGGGTTTTTCTTATATTTTCATTTGACATGGTCCCATATACGATATAGAGTCAACATAAGCATATAATAGTCAAAATAGACTATCCATTCAACAAGCAAAGACAATAACAAATGCAAAAACTTGTTCTTTTCTTAACCCATATGACATTTTATCAGCATCAAGTCTAGGTCAGAAAAATTCCTAAATTAGGACTTTATGGTTGCATGACACATGTCAGAAAATGCGCAATGCTATTGCAAGAGACTTTCTCTATTCTTGCATCTTCCGACTTTTAAGACTCTATCATTACCAACTGTAGACCTTATATAGTGCACCATTCATTAGATTGTAGAATAAAGACAAAGGTTACGAGGTTAACATAGTGATTCAAAATTAAATATTTGAAGAAAATATTGTTTGAAAGATGGCAGGAGGGGCTTTTGTTGATCATGGTGGTGCTAAACAATATGAGGGCAAAGTCACGGTGTTTGTGTTGGTCACTTGTTTTGTGGCTGCCATGGGAGGTCTTCTCTTTGGATATGATCTTGGTATTACAGGTGGAGTAACTTCCATGGACATATTCTTGGTAAAGTTCTTCCCATCAGTGTACAAACAAATGAAAGATAAATCGGGCAATGATAGCGAGTACTGCAAATACGACAACCAGCTCCTTACATTATTCACCTCTTCTTTATACCTTGCAGCGTTAGTTGCTTCTTTCTTTGCTTCCACAACCACAAGAATACTCGGTCGTAAGATATCTATGTTTTCGGGTGGCTTGTTTTTCCTTGTTGGTGCCCTATTAAATGGTTTTGCTGTGAATGTGCATATGCTCATCATCGGTCGTTTATTGCTTGGGTTCGGTGTGGGATATTGTAATCAGGTACAAATAATAGTTTCTCAGTTGCTTCATTCCTACTTTTGAAAAGATGTAAAATATTTCTTAAAACTAACTTAATTTGTTGTCTTATATTTTTACAATAGTCTGTTCCAGTGTATTTATCTGAAATGGCTCCAGCAAAAATTAGAGGAGGACTCAACGTGGGATTCCAAATGATGATAAGTATTGGTATCTTGATTGCAAACCTTATCAACTATTGGACAGCGAAGTATCATAATGGGTGGAGAATTTCTTTAGGTATTGGAGCTGTGCCTGCAATTTTGCTGTGTTTAGGATCTCTTTTCCTTGGTGACACACCTAACTCTATGATTGAAAGGGGAAAACAAGATCAAGCTAAGGAAATGTTGATACAGATTCGTGGCACACAAAACATTGATGAGGAGTTCCAAGATCTAATTAATGCAAGTGAGGTGGCCAAGAAAGTGGAACACCCATGGAAGAACATTTCACAACCTAGATATAGGCCTCAATTCATTATGTGCATTTTCATTCCGTTCTTCCAACAACTTACTGGCATCAATGTAATTATGTTTTACGCACCAGTCCTTTTCAAGACTCTTGGGTTTGGTGATGATGCTTCCCTCATGTCCGCAGTTATTACTGGAAGTGTCAATGTTGTTGCCACATGTGTTTCCCTTTTTACGGTGGATAAGCTTGGAAGAAAAGTTTTGTTCTTGGAAGGTGGCATCCAAATGTTTATTTGCCAGGTAATATACAAAAGCACAGGGTTCAAATCTACTAAACTATGTTAGAATTACTATATATTGAGATATGAACATTAATTTCTTGTAGGTAGCTGTGGGAGTCTTGATAGCTTTGAATTTTGGACTCGATGGTAAAGGTTCACTTAGCAAAAGCGAAGCCAACCTCATCTTATTCTTAATATGTGCATATGTTGCAGCATTCGCTTGGTCTTGGGGCCCATTAGGTTGGTTGGTGCCTAGTGAAATATGTTATCTTGAGGTTCGATCTGCGGGGCAAGCTATCAATGTTGCTGTGAACATGTTGTTCTCCTTTGCTATTGCTCAAGTCTTCCTCACCATGCTTTGCCACTTGAAGTTTGGCCTCTTTTTCTTTTTTGCTGGCTTTGTTGTCATAATGACCATTTTCGTTGCATTGTTCCTCCCTGAGACAAAGAACATTCCAATTGAAGAAATGAGCAAAGTGTGGCGAGCACACTGGTTCTGGAGCAAGTATGTCCACGATGATGTCGTCATTGGTAGCCATGACCACAAGGCTTATCCTTGAAGTCATTAAGTGTGTATAAAGGATTATGATTACCATTAATTGTAAATGGTAAATAAAAAGGTAACAACAATAAAGAAAATGTGACCACAATGAAGAAAACTGCAGACAACAAAATGATAAGAATCCTAAGTTGGAAGAATTTCAAGATTGCTTTTTCAATTTCTCGTAAAGTCATTGTAATTTTAAAATTCTTATCAATAAGTTAGAGTTAAATAAATAGTGATTAGGATGAAATCTATTTTTTCAAAATTTGCACGTATATAACATTTGTTATTAAAACAACATTGAAGAGATCCATTACAGACCAATCCAAACAAGTTTACTTCTTAACCCAAAGCCATTGTTATCATATCATAATGATGATAAAAGCTCAAGACCAAATACACACGTAATTTACATCTTACTTACTATATGACTTTTATATTGAAAATTTTGCTAAAAACCATAAGAACAAATGCAAACACATTTTTTCAATTTTGCAAAGTTTATAAATATCAATGTTTTAATTGAGTGTAAATTGGGAAAGGTAACAATTCATGTTCACTGTTCGACAGTAATCAAATCACAATGGAGCTAGTGCTCTTATATATATATATATATATATATAACATTATATATGAGAAATGTAATATAATAAATAAGTAATTTAGAATGAAAATAATCAATTAATAAATACTAATAAATTTGAAATATCATTAAATATTTTCATTACACATAATAAAAAGTTCAAATATCACATAATATTCAATAATCCAGTTAATCATAATATTCATAGTTATTGAATCCATAAAGTGGCATTAAGCCAACATCTCCACCACCGCCATCACTATCATTATGAGGATCCTCAAGTGATTCCAAAGTTAGTTGTTTTGGAATATTCATTTTTTTTTTCAATCTCTTAATCACCTAGTTGAATAACAAGCAACATTAATAAAGATATTATGTATAAGAATAATACTTGAGATTTTTATAACATAATAAATTCAAATATTGAGAATATTAACTATTATGTCTTAAAGATTGATAATTAACATTTGAATTGCAATCTCTTCATAATTAACATTCTCATTCTCAACCTCTTCATATGAAATTCAAGAGGTGCTTCTTCTTCTACCGTCCAAAAGTTAAGTGTACTAATGCATTCGTAATCAATACGACTATGTTTCTCTTCTTATAACGCAACATAAAATAAATCCTTCAGGAAACTATAAAAGGTGGCAATAATGTCTCAAGTATATTTGCAAACATGTTCTTCTGTAATGATCACTTACGTAAATTCTTGGGCAATATCTTATTTAGGGAATTTCATTTACTTCTAAATTATGTATGGTTAAGAATAAACCTTTCTTAGTAGAAAAAAAAAGGGGAAAGAAGTATTTTAAATATGGTGCCAAGTCCTGGATAGTAATTATATGAAAACAAAATAAATTTGATGATCCGTCTTGTTTGAAATCAACTCAAGGATTTTAAATGCCATTGTGATTAGAAAGGTCTATCTTAGTACACCAATGTTCTAGCAATTTCTTTTCAAACTGTTTAAATTCACATGGCCTTTTCAAAATTTTAAATAGCAAGAAAAACATTGGACCTCATAATGGGTATTAGCAAGTTTCTTCAGATATATTGCTTCTAAAACTCCAAAGTGCATTACAGCTAGCAAAGGTAGAAAGTATATTTTCTAATAGTAAGTATTAGTAGAAAAGAAGAAAAAACGTAGACTTCTCTAGAAAAGTCTACAGCTTTATATGAAAGCTCATAAAATTTGGCCATATTTGTATATGGTCATCAACCTTTTTCCTCTCTAGAAGCACTCAACCACTTCCAGTTTCCGTTCTCAGCCAATTTCATGAAGTTTCGTTCGGTTTTCACCTCCCAGCATCTTGGTTTCTCTTCCTCTCCTTTCTCCAGCACCCTCTATTGCTTCCACTATGTTACTAACCGTTGAAATCTTCATTATTCTCGTCTTTCCATTGTAATCGGAATATAGCAACAAGATGGTGGGAGTTCACTGTGAGAAAAACAGAGTTCCTTCTTCTTCATTTTTTTTTCATTTGTTTTTCATCGGTTGGAAATCAATTTTAAGCTATTGGAGACGTGAGGGAACAGGGAGGTATACAACAACCCATATTCTGTGTTAGGGGTCCAAATGGTATCATGCGATCTTTGATCTGCGTTCAATTGAACTCCAACCTTGGGACTTTGAGACATTAATTGGTAAGGAAGTTTGAGGTCCTTAATTCCTTTGTCTTTTGTTAAAAGATTTTCTTATTAATTGATGATATTATTGGTTGGAGAGATTGAATATTTCTTGGCTACTAGATGGTTATAATAAATGGAAATGTTTAAGTACAGGAGATTCTTAGTAATACCAAGGCTTGGGTTTAGGATGCTCTTGAAGTGTTTGTTAAAATTACCCAAAGAAATGGCTTAGTTCTAGTTTTTGATTCAAGTAAAATTTATCTTGTGATTTTAATTTCAATTCATGGTTGTGATGTTAGAGTTGAAGAATATTTCAAGAAAACCCCTTCTAAAGCATTCTGAAAATTTAAAGAAGTTTGGTATAAAGTTTAATAATTTTATATTCTTAGAGAAATTTAAGGAAGTAAAGAGTTCATTGAAATAGAAATACTGGAAAGTATTACTTGATTGTTGAGAGCTATTTAGTAATGGAGCTTGTAGTAAAAATATGTATTTAAGTTTGAGTTATGAAACTCACAAGGTGCTTGATAAAGTGACTCATAGACATTGATCAACTTTATCTCTTAATTCAAGTTATGAAGAATTTAAGAAATTGTGAGGATTGTTATGGGATAAGAAGAAAAAGTCCAAAAGTGGTTAAAATAAAGGGTCACACTCCCCTACAGTCACATTTTTGTGGCTGTAAGGGAGTTATGAAATTTTTTTAAAGTTTGTTTTAATATTTTTTTTAAGGATTTTTATTTTATAAAATTAATTAATTAT
>JASKGM010058726.1:0-18276 GCA_034509205.1 Ceratonia siliqua | reverse complement strand
TGGACCGCCAATTCCATTCAATGGATCTTGAGAGTATTTGGGAACATTGACTTGGTCAGGATCTCGATCTCCATTATCATCCTTCATTTGCTACCCCTCTAACCTAGACAAGTCATATGTTACCACATTTTCCATGCCCTTTTTGTCTCTAATTTAAATGTTGAACTCTTGTAACAATAAAACCCACTGGATAAATTGTGGTTTGGCATCTTTCTTGGCCATCAAAGATTTTGATGCTGCATGATTCGTATAAGCTATCACTTTGAAACGTACAAGATAAGATCAAAACTTGTCAAAAGCAAATACAACAACAAGAAATTCTTTTTCAATAGTTGCATAGTTAAGTTGTGCATCATGTAAAGATCTACTAGCATAATAAATAACATGCAACTTCCCATTTTTTCTCTGGCCGAGAACAGCTCCCAAAGCATAATTATGTAGCTTCACACATTAGCTTAAAAGGCAACTCTAGTCTGGGGCTGCCATGATTGGCGCTGACACCAAATCTTGCTTCAACTTGGTGAAAACATTCAAATAGTTAGTATCAAAATTAAATGTCACATCTTTATTTGATAAATTACATAAAGGCTTATAAATCTTAGAAAAATCGTTAATGAAGCATCGGTAAGACCTCACACGACCAAGGAAGCTTCTAACTCCTTTAACAGTAATAGGTGGAGGTAATTTTTCAATTACTTCTATTTTCGCACTGTCCACCTCCATACCTCTTTGAAATTTTATGACACAATACAATACCCTCTTGCACCATAAAATGACATTTCTCCCAATTCAAGACCAAATTGGTTTCCTTACATCGCTGCAAAACTTGAGACAAGTTATCCAAATAGCTACCAAAAGATTAACCAAAAACAAAAAAATCATCCATGAAAAATTCCATGGTCTTTTCCACAAAATCAGAGAATATTGCCATCATGGAATGTTGGAAAGTAGGAAGTGCATTACATAAACCAAAGTGCATTTGACAAAATGCAAAAGTGCCATAAGGACAAGTGAAAGTAGTTTTTTCTTCGTCTTCAGGGCCGATGGGAATCTAATTGTACCCCGAATAACCATCTAGAAAATAATAATAAGCATACCCTATAATTCTCTCTAATACTTGATAAAGAAAAGGTAAAGGGAAATTATTCTTATGGGTAACATTATTCAGTTTCCTATAGTCATTACATACTTTCCATCTAGTTATTGTTCTACTGGGAATTAATTCATTATTCTCACTATGCATAATAGCCATCCCACCCTTCTTTGGCACTACTTGCACTCGACTGATCCAAGAACTATCTAATATGGAATAAATAATCTCAGCATCTACCCACTTAAGAACTTCAGTCCTCACTACATCTTTCATGTTAGGATTTAATCTTCTTTGGTGTTCAACAGTAGGCTTGTAATTATCTTCCATCAAAATCCTATGCATGCATAATGAAGGGCTAATCCCTCTGAGATTAGATATGGTCCACCCTATGACTTTTCTCCTAAGTCTAAGCACACGCAACAATTTCTCTAGTTCAACATCAGATAAAGACATACTCACAATCACAGGTAAAGTGTTATCTTCCCTTAGAAAAGTATACCGAAGATGTGCGGGTAAAGGTTTCAATTCAAGAACTGGTGGTTGTACACTGAAGGGGGGTAATGGCTTACCTTTTCCTAAATCCTTAAAATACATGCCTCTATGTCGATATTTAGAACATGTTGCATCTAATGTGTAAGCCAATTCTACAATTTCCAAGTTGTTATCTTCCTTTGTTCCTGCACACACCAAACAGCTCTTAAGAGGTTCATTCATAATAGCAGCACTACTAATCCCTTTAACTAACTCATCTATTGTATTAACCCTAAACACATGGTCAGTGAAAGATGGATATTTAGTAGCTTCATACAACTTAAATTCTATCTCTTCTTCACCAACTGTCAAAGTCAACTGTCACGCCCCAATTTAGGACACGTGACCGGTGTAGGGAATTACACTTCAGGTAATTACCTACCAGCCTAAAATACTAATGCAATTTATATCATATACAATCATCTGTAAATGAATAATAAAATTGAACTACACTTTCATAAAAATTTACTAAGTCAATAATTTATTAAAAATTTTGGCAGAGTTTCCCCTGAAATATGGACTATCCCAGGGTACAAATATGTTAAAATAACAAGGTGAACATGCCCACCATCAACCAGAAGCCTCAGTGGCTTAATAGAAAGCAGTAAATGGTCCATCATCGATTGTATATCCAAATTACATAGAATTATGCAATTATACTTACAGCCATGAAAATAAACTAAAATGCAATTAAATCCTATCCAACATCTGTCTACAAATCCTCAAGTATATTCTAACACTACTACTCAGGGTAGTGCCTACCAATTCAATAAGTAGGTTCAAAAGGTGTAGGCGGAGCTTAAGGTAAATCACCAGTATCCTAATCTGAAAATGTTAAAGTTAAGGGGTAAGTCCACTGACTCAGTGAATAGAAATCAAACTTACCAATTGATACATAAACCCCCACATGTAAAGTGTATTACTGCTAAAATAATATGAAATCTCATTTTAGTACTTTTAGACATAATAAGCACCTAATGCACATTACATTCAGGAAAGAAAATAACTTTTATTTCATAGAATAATTTTAAACAATATGAAATTTAAAATGACATTATGTCCAATAATACTTTAATTGAAGTAAAAATTTCTTAGAATCCATAACAATATAAGGGGAGAACCTAAACTGAGAAAATAGTATTTTCACTTTAGAGGATAAATCTCAATTAGAGGGTAACCCGATTCTCACCTTTGGGAACTGCACTCACCGAAGGGAAATACTAAATTTCCTGTTCTCTTCTAGAGCATTCTCATCCGGAGGAACCATTCATAATAAACTCAATCTTCTGTCAGGAACTGCACTCACTAACAGAAGTATCCTTTATCAGGAATAGCCCTTAACTGATAAAGGTTATATTCACCATTCTTTACGCCATATGCCATTTACCCTTTATCAGAAGTACCCTTCAATCTCATACCATTTACCAACCTTATCTACTTTCTTACATTCATGTTCTATTCACCATTCTTTGTGCCATATACCTTTGTTTGTGTACAGGTTATGTATAAAATAGTTCACATAAGGTAAATTTGTTTTTTAAAAAATGGATTTATACTCACCTTAGGGATTCCAAAACTCTAAACCAATAGTCCTTCATGTTAGGTTGTGTCCTCACAGTTCCATCCTTGCATGCCGTTGGGTAGTTCTAAAACCTTGTATTAGTGATAAGTGAACAATTTGTAATGTTTTTGTATTGAACTCTCTTGCATTTGATTGCTTTGTTCTTGAGCTTCTTATGTTCATAGGTTTGTTTCATGTTGTGTAGGTGTTTTTAAGGTAGAAATCAATTATGAGATGAAGTGATGAAAGTTAGGCAAGCTTTGAAGCAATTTGGAAGAAAGTTTAAGTGGAAAAGAGCTTAAAACGCTTATTTTTGGGTCTAAGTCAGAAGCATGAGCGCCTAAGTGCCCAAAACTGAAGAAAAAGCCCCACAAACTTGAGAAGCTAGTGCATAAGCATCCAACCTTGGTGCCTAGGCATCCGTACGATATTTTCCCCTAGATTTTCTAGGGTTAGGCGCTTACGCGCCCAAATACCAAAGCTTAAGCACCCAAGCACGTCTTTCACTTTAAAAAAGCATTTCCCACTTCAGAAACACAAGTTAGCTTAAGGGAAATTAGAGAGAAACCATAGAAGAGAAGAGGAACAAAGGAGGAGAGCTTCAAGGGTTGGATTTGGCGAAGATTAATTCATGTTGAGATCTTCAAAGAGTTTTATCTTTCTCTTTTCTCTTCTTCCTTATATCTTCTTGTGTTCATAATGGATTTGGATTATATTTGTAATTATTTTTTTATGATGGTTGGCTAAATCCCTTGGTTGAGGGTGAACTCAATGCCTTGGACACAACTTTGTGATTATGTTCATTAATAATGTTCCCCAACTCTTTTTGAATGATTGTTTATATTCTTTTACATGATTTGTTCATGATTATTGCTTGGTATTGTTTGGGTGACTTACTAAATGAGCTAAGTAATAATCTAATTCTAGAATAGGGGACTTGAATATGTAAGAGTTATTATTTCATATTCATGATAACAATTTGTGGTTATTAGATGTCTATATCTTGACAACTATGAAGGGGAATATAGCATAAGTTGAATGCCCTAAACTTGTTAGAGTAATTCTTAGACTAACCTATATTTCTCCTCTTAATGCTTTCATTAAATTAAATCTAAAGAGCTTATCTTAGGTTGTTCATTGAATAGGGAGTAAATAGGGAGCATTCTTCTATTTAACGATAAAATAATTAAAGATTGGGGTAGCAGGGCACCTCCTGTTATCTACGGTTAGTAGTCAGCATAGGATGCTGGGAGCATTGTTATGTTTATGATCATAATAAGTGATTGTCTATGATCACTTGCCATTGTCCAATGGTAAAGAGTGAATCCTCAGCCAAGTCTCTCATCTTATTCTCATTTTTAGTTGCTTACTTCATTTCTTAATTATCTTTAGTTTCTTGTTTTTAAAACCCCATTTTTTACATTTCAGTTATTGATTCTTTGGTTTTCTTGGTAACTAATTAACTAAATCTAAACCTCTGCGAGAGAATGACTCTAGCTCATAAAATAAAAATACTCACCACTATACTACAAGGATTTATTTGTATGTTCTCATTTGGGAGACCATTTGGAAATACATTAGTTAGGCATTTAAGTGCTCTTGAAAGATTCCCTAAACTAAGAATCCATTAGGTAGTTAGGGTTTTGGCAAGAATTAGGGATTTACCCAAAGGGGACATTGCTAAATGAAGGCTAAGAGGAACTTACCTCTAGGTCCCAAAGACCCAGTTAATCCTTCTTAAGCTAGAGAATCAGCTCAAACCCTAAAATGTTACAAATCCATACCTAGGGAGAAGTGAAAAGAGAGTTTTGGGGAGTAACTGATGTTATGGAATAACATATTAGAGAAGAAGCTTACCCCAAATTAGTCCCTCAAGTTTGCATTAACAGAGCCCACGAAATCACCTTTCAATCTCTTGGTTCCACCCTCAAAAATATTTGGTCGAGCCTCTTATAAAATAAAAACTGTGAGGGCTAGTTGACTGAACCAAGTTGTACCAATCGATCGATGTTCTCAAAATACCTCCCCTACAAAAAATGTTTCTACAAGGGTTCTACGCTTTAATTGTCTGCAAAATGACTTATTCAAAGGTTATTTATGAACACTCTACATTGGAGAAAAAAATTCACCCTTAAATCCTTTAACTTGTTTGCTTTTTTGGAACCTAATCGGGAACCGAGTATGACATAATTCAAAGTATTTATGCTCTTTATCTTGTCTACCAAGGTAACTCTAATGGGAAAGAACAGCACCAAATATGACAGAAAAGGGGCCTCAACCCCATGTATATTAATTAAAAGCTTATAGCTAACATTCTTGTCATAAAGGATATAGTTACTGTCACAATGTGACGGCCAGTGAAAAGCCATCGTTTTATGACTTTAGGGCACTTAAGGGAAAACGCAGAGAAAACGGGAGTTGCCACCAATTAATTAGAAGGATAATTGGGATCCTAAAAAAGAAAGGAGAACGGGCCCTCGGAACCAGAGGTAGGGTTCGGGAGTCTAATTACATGTGGGAAAGGTGTTAGGCACCCCACAACGTCCATTCCTAAGGATGGTTACCCTAAATTGTTTATGCTTTAAAAATTTTAATTTATTTAAATTACCCCTTTTTATTAATAAAATAATATTGGACAAAGACAAAAAAATAAATAACTAGACCTGCCTTACCAAGTAAGTGCCTACGTACCCCGAAAGGAATCAAGGTCAACATAGTTCAGAATGTTTGAATAAGTTGATTAGGTGGGATGTATGATCTCTGACCTAAGAATGATAGGACATTTAGGGGAATATAAGATTCCACTTAAAGCATGGATGGGAATTGGAACATTGGGAAGAATATACCTCTGCTGAATGCCCGATAAAGTTGAGACTTTGGGAAAATAAAATTCCACTGAAAGCCCAAGGAAGTTAGGTCACTGGGAAGTATATAACTCCACGGAATGCCTACGAAGATTAGGATTTTGGAGGAAATAATTTCCTAAAAAATCCTTTGAATGACGATGATGAAAATTTATTACTCTTAATCGAATTTTATTTTTCTCAATTTTTGTGACAAAGTTGAAATTTCTGAAAGAATAGGGGTAAGAATGAAATTCCCAAAAGTATTTAGGTCAAAATAGAATTCTCAAAATATTGGGGTTAAAATGAAATCATTAAAATATTAGGGCCAAAATATAATTTTTGAAAGTATAGGGGTCAAAGTATAATATCTTGAAAATATGAGGGGCCAAACTTGGACTTTTTGGAAGTATTAAGGTTAGAATTCAAATTTTGAGAAATACTAGGGTCAAAACTCAAATTTTGGAAGTATTATGGTCAAAACTTGAATTTTGAAAAATATTGAGGTCAAAATTTTGAACTTCTAAAACTATTGAGGTCAAAAGTCAAAACTTGAAAATGTTAGGGTCAATTTTGAAAATCCAAAAGTATTGGGGATAAGACTTGAATTTTGAAAAGTATTGGACCACAATTCTCAAAATAAATTAAAGGATATTGGGCCCCTCTTTGGAATTCATTTAACCTATTCAATTGGGCTTTTTAATTCTATGAAGTTTATTTTCACAAGAATTTCACTTTGGCATGATTTGGGCCGTACCCAATTTCACAATATTACCCTTAGATTGAATCAAAACCCCACTTTACCATTAGATGAATCAGAATACTAAATGGGCCTAATATTATCATTAAAATTAATTAATCATAACCTCAATTTATGCCTGAACAAAATCCCAAAATACGTACCATCTATATTTTAATTCAAAAATGCATAAACTATTAATTGTCCAAAATTTATCCTTCACAGCACCGAATTTATTTATACCATAGTAATTCAACCTATTGCATTGAATCATCAGATAGTATGCGAACTGTCCAAAATCAAAATTATCATGGTGTGCATATATACTTTGTTGTGTATGAAGTAGTATGGCTAACTGAACCAGCATCTAATATTTGCATATGAAATTACACATAACACAGTGAAACAAAGGATTTAAAACCCAAATGCTAGACTTACAAGTTATACTCTGAGCTCAAACCAAGGTATTTTCACTCATCCTTTATAAATTTTATTTGAGATTATGACCAATTTTCCTAGGAGTCATTATGTCAAATTCAACCTAAAGAGCCCAACCTTGTTCCCACACTAACTAAATCACAATGAAGTTTGCATAAAAATGAACTCAATCTTATATTCTTGCCACCAAACTCCGCTAAAAAAGAGTATATCCCATGAGTTGCTAGTGCCCATGATTTAGTATTCTAAAATGAATCATTCTGTCACCTAGGGCATTCCTAATGTAATAGAGGAATAGCAGACACATCTTTGCTAAGAACTAATCCATGTGAATTCAAAGTCAGGGCTAAATGTTCAGTATGATTTCACTGCTAGACCATCATAGAATGCTTGATTTGAACTTATATTGGCTCCCAATTAGAATTACAAATAGCTAACCTTATCATAAGATATTTAAGTAACTGACATAAGGAGGATATCAACTGCAAATTGACAGAAGAACTAGGCTTCAATCCTATTGCAATTTCAACTGACTATGCTCTCTGAAGTGAAACAAGACCAAGATCTAAATAATGATTCTACAGGTTATAAATCAAAGTCAAAATCTAATTCCTAACCAAAAAATGGAGGCTTTAGTCATTCTGAAAATAGCCAAGACCACTTCAAATTAACTCAGATGAAAGATTTCTTCAAATCTCTTTTCTGCCATTCATCCTTCTTTCCACAGGCTCCTTTTTTTTTATGATTTCGTCTTCTTTGCTATTTTCCCCTTATAGATTCATGCTCTCCTTTCTTTGGTTTTTGCTTGATTCAACTTCGAAAACTCCCTCTCTGTTTCATCGAGCTTAATCTCGCAATCCCCTCGAAGATCCCAACTTTGAAAACTCCTCTGAATCGCATTTTGGTCTCGCCAAAATCCTCTTTTCCCTCATTTTCGAAGTTCTCGGCTTCGTTCCATTTATGGGAGATCAGCAAAACCTCACCATCTCTCTGAGAGCATGAAATCAGGGATTTCAGAGAGTGGGTACCGAGATATGAGAACTGGCGTGCGTGATT
This sequence comes from Ceratonia siliqua, assembly GCA_034509205.1. Taxonomy (NCBI): domain Eukaryota; kingdom Viridiplantae; phylum Streptophyta; class Magnoliopsida; order Fabales; family Fabaceae; genus Ceratonia; species Ceratonia siliqua. The sequence continues at coordinate 10,015 of JASKGM010058726.1, read as the reverse complement.
TACTGAGGTTGTTATGGAATGAAGAATAGGCGTGATGCAGAAGGGTAAAGGATTGAGTGACGCTGGGCTAATTGTAGAAGAAAGGGGTTGCGTGAAGAGGGGAGAGGAATGGCGTGCGTGGGGAGTGGGTGTGGTTTGCTTGATTGGAGGGTGAAGCAGAGATAGTCACGCATGAGGAAATGGGTGATTCAGTGGGGGCTTTTGAAAGTGGCTAGGTGGACCGGGTTGTGTGTGTGGGTTTGTATTTGTGTGTAATGGATTGGGTTGCTAGGTTGGGCTGAAAATGAAGGAATTGGGTCCTTTGATTTTTGCTGGTTCTTGTTCTGTTATTTTTATTTTTTTATTTTTTATTTATTCATTATCCAAGTCCTATGCTTAGTTACCTCACTTCTTCATAATTGAGCCCGAAGCCCAAACAAAAAGTGATTCAAACCCTCAAACATAAAGGAAGTGTTTGATACATTTGTATCTTACATACCATGGTATCTTGGATATCATGATAAAGGCAAGAAAGAAAAAAAGAATGACCATCAGGAATCAAATTCTTAATGGCTTGATTGAATAAACTCTAATATCATGTCAAAAATTATTATTCTAAAATTTAAGATCTTGGATGAAAGCTCAAGCTTAATCTTACTAATAGCTATATCATCTAAAAGTTATTTGGGGCTTTGAAACCCTTACCTACCAAAAAAGATAAGTTAAAGGTGAAGGCTTGCAATTTTCATCAAAATCATTTTTTCTTTGTTTAAATTTCAACGCTAAACAACAATGTCATCTAGAATTTCAATTTGAGTTTTAATTAAATTTTAATATAAAGCATAATAGTTCAATGACTGTGAATAATTTATAACATCCATATAAGATGGTTTTAGAGTTTTGCACATGTAAATTTTTATATTTATTATGTATAAATAATTTTTTTTAAAAATAAATTAATAAATTTTAATTGATAAATAAAAAGTAATTAATTTGTAATTATTCATATGACTTATATCTCATTTATATAGAACAAGGTTTTTAACTTTGAAACAAAAATATAAAGAGATAGCGGGAAGAAGTTATTAAGTATTATAGTACCCATTAAAATTATGTATTAAAGACACTAAAATATCAATAATGCCGAAATTTTTTAGATATATACTAGTGTCTTGACATATACTTATGTGTATGTTAATTCACTTTTTAAATAATAAAAATTCAAAAAAAATTTAATTTTAGCTACCCATTATTCTATTCTCCCTTAAAAAAAGAAAAGAGGAAGAAATTATAAGGGAAATATAAGAATGGTAATAGCTAATTTATTTTGGTTAGTGAAGCCCCCAAAGCTATATTTAAATAAAAATCTTAAATTTTAACTACCCACTATCCCTTAAAAATAAATAAAAGGATAATATAGAAAAAATATTGATTAGCAATCCATTATCCCTTAAAAAAAAGAAAAGAGAAAAAAATAAAATGGGCAATATAGGAATGATAGTGATAAATTTAGTCTATCTAGCCCCCAACCACGACATGTACTAACATACATGTTAATTCACTTTTAAAAAATAAATTATTCAAAAAATTTAAAATTTTAGTAACCCATTATCCTATTATCCCTTAAAAAAAGAAAAGAGGAAGAAGTTAGAGGACTAATATTAAAATGATAATAGCTAATTTGGTCTAGTTAGTGAAGCCCCCAAAGCACTACAAGAAAACACGGGTTTTCTCATAGAATTTAATTCTAACGGAAAAAAACTCTGTGAGACTTGAAATTCTCATGTATTTCTCTCATATATAAATTTAGGAGAACATTTCTCACGGACTTTCTCACACAGACCATGTGTACGTGAGAAACATCCATGAGAACGACGTGAGAGAATCGTGAGGAAATACGTGCGAACATGGAGGGAATGTGGTGCGAAGAGATTTTGACGGGCTTTTCATGTACACTATGTCGTGAGAAAGTCCAAAGGAAATTTCTAGCTAACAATTTGATGTGAGGAAAAATGCGAGATATGGTGGGAAACAGTCCTCACAGACCTCAATCTGTGACAAACACCATCATAAATGAAACACACGGTTCCTGGTGTATTTATCACAAAAAATTGTTCATTAGAAATGTTTTTGACGGACTCGTCCTTGAGAAATTCTATGAGAAATGTGGTTATATCATAATAGCCCCTTCCCCCCTCTCTCATTTCAGTTTTAACGTTTTCTTTTATCCCAAACGTGGTTTCTCTCTGGTTTCATTGTCCAAATCAATTCTCTAGCCACTTTTGAGCTTTTTCTGGAATGAACAAGTGGTGTTTAGTCCATCTCTTTCCTCCATTCAAAAATTTGGACTTGAGGTATGACAAAATTTTCCTATTTTGCTGCCTCAAAATTTCTTTGTTAATGTGCATCTTGTTGGTTTGTTTTTTGTTGTTTTTTTAGTTTTTTTTGTAAGTATAGGATGTTTGTGGATAGTTATTTGATAGTGTATGGAGTTGGTTTATGGCTTAGTTTGATGTGAGATAATTATGTTGAAACCCAAATTGAAATGTTTAAATCGAAGTATATGTAGATTTTTGGTGTTAAAATTTCATTGGGTCTTTTGTTATATGATGGATGTAAAGTGTTTGGATAATTTTTCTTAATTTTTTTGAATTATTTTGGATGAATTTCAATTTTGTGGCCTTTAGGGCTTAATTTAATACATTAGATTATGTATGATTTTGTTTATATTTTGGTAACTTTGTTTGGTGTTTTTGTTGTATGATGAATGTAGAGTATTTGGATGATTTTTTCTAATTTATTTGAAGTATTTTGGATAAATTTTAATTTTATGGTGTTTAGAGCTAAATTTAATAAATTAAAGGCCTTTGTTATGCTACTCCAAGAGTAGTCATACTATTGGAGTAGCATTTTTTTTTTCTTTCTGATTTTTTATTTTAAGAAAATTTAAAAGAATCTAAAAAAAATTGACAAAAATCAAAAGATTGTTTCTTCTTTATTTTTGAATACTTGTGTTATGGAATATTTTATTTTTTTCAAAATTTTTTAGATTCTTTTAAATTGTTTCTTAAAATATAAATTTATGAAAATTAAATTAAATAAAAATAAATAAATAAAATGCTATTCCAGGAGTATGGCTACTCTTGGAGTAGCATAACAAAACCTTAAATTAAATTATGTATGATATAATTTACATTTCGGCAAATATTTTTAGGGCTTTTGTTGTATGGTGCATGTAACTAATTAGTATAATATTTTTGAACTTTTTTTTAGTCACTACAATTTAATGTATTATGATGCATATATGTTATGTAATGGGTTTGTAACTATTGTTGAATTTTGAAAGAATATGGATATTCTTGAACAACGTCGTTGGACGAACAATAGACTTTTTCCCAATACTGGGATTGTTATTGAAGAGTTTTATGCTAGTGTTGAGGAATTTATTCAATTTACTTTTGAACTTAATTTTTGTTCAAGGAGAGAAGTTTAGATGCACATGTGCTAAATGTAAATGCCAAAAGTATCAAACACCAAAATAGGTAAGGGTGCATCTATAGATAAAATGTTTTATGGAGGATTACTATTATTGGGTGAATCATGGAAAGGTCCATCCATTGTTATCCCTACCAATTGAGCTTTAGACCAAATATTTCTTGTCATATGAGCAGATGGTTATGGATGCTGTTAGGCCAACTTTTGAAAGGGAGTACTATAGAGCGGAGGAGTATCCTAATCTAGAATCGGCCAAGTTTTATGATATGTTGAACACCATACAATCTCCAAGATGGATGGATTGGATGTGAAATACACTCTGTGCTTTCAACATTCGTTAAGTTGTTGAGTATAAAGTTAGACTATAATGTTGTAGAGGCATGTATAGATGAGCTTACCACATTGATAAGTGAGATATTTCCAAGCGATCATTGGATGCCTACAAATTTGTACCATATCAAGAAATTGATTTCTAAACTATGCTGTGGGTATAAGAAGATTGACAGTTGTCCGGAAGGGTGTATGTTGTATTATAGTGAAAATGAAAATGCTACACAATGTCGATTTTATGGTGAAGCATGGTTCAGACAGTCATAAGTTGGACAAAGGAAAGTTAGGGATGTTCTATACAAACCGAAGTAGTATTTACCCATCATTCCTAGATTGCAAAGATTTTTTTGCATATAATATTTCTGTGACGGAAATGAGATGCCATTAGGAACACTCATGCGAGTTAGGGGTGTTTTCGTATCCATCAAATGGAGACCCATATATGCATTTTGACTAGGTTTACCTAGATTTTGCTTATGAAGCAAGGAATGTCAGTTTAGATTTGTGTACGGATAGTTTCAAACCATTTGGAATGAATGACAAGACATATTCTTCTTGGCATATCATCATTAATCCTTACAATCTTCTGCCTAGCATGTGTATGCGAAGGGAATACTTGTTCTTAGCAACGATTATTCGTGGTTCATGTAATCCAAAAAGCAAAATTGATGTCTTCTTATAGCCTCTAATTGACGAACTAAAACTGCTTTGATAAAAGGGAGTGCTTACGTATGATATTTTATTGAAACATAACTTTGTTATTTGAGCTACTCTTTTGTGGACCATGAATGGCTTTCCTGCATATGGAATGCTATCGGGTTTGCAAACATCTGGTAAGCTGGGTTACCTAATTTGTGTGGGTAGTTCCAAGGCATTTTATCTGAAGCATGGGCAAAAGATTTGTTATTTTGATTGCCATAGACAAGGCGCTATTTTGGAGATGAACTCTTTGTATAGGTATTGGGATAAACAAAAGTAACAGAAAGTAGGGGGGACGTTTTTATAGGTTATGGTCAAACCCACAAATGGACTAAATGTAGCATTTTTTGGGATTTACCTTGCTAGCATGATTTATTAATCCCACACAACATAGATGTGATGCATACAGAGGCTAATGTGTTTGGAAATGTGTTTAACATGGTGATGGACATCAAAGATAAAACCAAAGACAACATGAAGGCAAGGATAGATTCAGCTATGTATTTCAAGCGTCCAAGTTTGGAGTTGCAACAATTAGGCAATGGTAGATGTGTTAAACCAAAGGCACTTTACACATTAACCATTGAGCAGAAGAAAGCAATTTGTCAATGGGTGCAAAGTCTGAAGCTTCCTGGTGGATTTGCATCAAAGTTTGGGAGATATGTTGACACTAATTCATGGACTTTAACCTACATGAAAAGTCACGACTGTGATGTGTTGTAGGGCCTGCGCGCACACACCCTATAAAAATCAGATTTTGAATCAGAATGAGAGGGCTTAGCACATCAGAAAAAAATAGAAACAAGAGAGGAGAAGAGAAGAAGAGAAGAAGATCTTCAAGTGCTTGCTTTGGAGAATATTATCTGCATAGAGATTATTGAAGAAACTTGTTGTTCATCCACTTTTAGTTGTTTTCACTCTCTTGGATTCCTAATGTTTTTTATCTTTATTTCTATGGATTTTCTAAATATGCTAGGATAGATTTCCCTTTGGTTAAGGGTGAATTGAAAGCCCTAGACATGATTATGTGATTGATTATTTAATATTATTCTCCATGCTTCCTTGTAAAATTGTTTATGTTCTTCTATGAGATTTTTGTGTGTTTACTATCTTGATTTATTTGGGGTGACCAACTGAATGAACATTGATAATTATCTATTATTAGAGTAGGAAATTTGATCCATAATTGTCTATTCTTTTATTCGTGAGTGGCAATTTGTAATAAGTGATTATTGTCAAAGTTTTCATTGATTTTGATGTGAAACATAGCCTAAGTTAAATAATATGAGCTCATGTGTTTATTGCTTAGATCAACCCATCTTTCTCATCTCAATGCTTCCATTGAATTAAATCTAGAGAGCACAGTTTTTAGGTTGTTTAATTGTTGGAGAGTATCTAGAGAGCATAGTCTCTATTTAATGACAAACTGAAGAAAGATTATGGTAGCAAAGCTTGTTGTTATCTACGATTGCTAGTTTTAATAGGGAGTTAGGAATAGTATTGGTGCCATGATCATTGTCAATGCTTAGTAGTGGAGAATGAACCTTTAACCAGCTTTATCATTATTATCTTTAGTGCTAGATTACTTTGTGTTGTGCAATTTTAAGTTTTCCTTTGATTTCTATTTATTTAGTTTAATCATTCACAATACCCCTTTTCCTATTTATTGGTTAACTTTCGTAGTTAGAGTTCGTAACTTATTAACTAGAATCAATCTTCTACGAAAATGATCCTTACTCATTACTATACTCAAAAACAATCTTTCACTAGCAAGAATTAATTTTCATTTATTCTCACATATTCTAACATAAAGTTTTGCCACATATTCTAACATATTCTATTCCCACATAAAGCTTTTATATATATTCCCATATATTATAACATTTTGGTTAATTAGTACAAATAGACATTATCAACCTAAGTACCTTAATCCCTCAATTTGCTCCTACTCCCTTCAAAAGTGAGGAGAAGGTTAATCTCTTTAAATTTGAGAGCCCACAACAAGAAAAATGACTTTTGGTGGCGACTTTTGTGTGATGAACTTAAAAAGTCGTTACTAAAATAAGATTTTCTATGACAACTTTTAAATACGTTACTAAATGTAATTTTCAGCATTTTTTAGTGACAAATATTTAATTGCATCATAAAATCTAAAACTTTCTATGACAACATTCATTTATCGTCACAAAATGTATTCAAAAAGTGTCAATAAAAGTAAAATATTATACCTAGTTTTTTATGAAATTTGGTGGGTTTAAAAAATTCATGATTTAATGATGATAATTATGATGTCATCAGTAAAAACCTGACTTTGATATGTCACTAAAACAAGGTTTTGTAAACTTTTAGTGACGACATTTATCTGTTGTCACTAAATGTATGTAGTAAAGGATTTTTGTGATGACCTAGAAATGTCACAAAAGGCAAGTTAAAAGGAAAAAAAAAAACCTTCCTTTCACTCGTATAGCTTTCTTGATAGTGCTATCCTTCACTTTTTCCAGTGTTTCTTCTCTCGGCCAGCTACAACCAGCCACTGTCCTCCCTCGCATACTACAGTAAACTCTAGCCCACCAATCGTCCTTCATAAGTAAACCTGGTTTCTTCTCCCTTAGTGTTTAACTACTGAATCTCTTGTCAACAAATGCTAAATCCTAACTCAATTAGCATATAATTGTTTAGTTGAACTCTGTTTAGTTGTTCTCTTACGTCTAATTTGAATTAATCTAAATATGAACTCTGTTTAGTTGTTCTTTATGGGCTTTCTCCCTTTATTATGTGGTTTTGATTTGGGGATTTGTGATTTTTATAATTTGGGGGTTTGTGGTAGTGTCATTTTCAGAGGGTGATAACTAACAAAGGTAAGGAGATAAATTGCAGAGAGTTAATGTTTATAGAATAGAAGCAATAGCAAAAGAGAGATAGTCAAAACTTAACAATGAAACATTAACCCATCAAATAGGGTCCCATGGACAATTTAATCTTAATCCTATTATCCCTTTCTTGCTAAATAGATAATGAAATCTAATCACCTTAGCCACAAAAATAAAGCAAAAGTTTTGCTTTATTCCTTAGATAATGTTAGGCTGCTAATATATGTGGATAAGTGAGTTTATTACAGAGGTGGACCTTGGTCCTATACAGGTCTTTAATAGTTTAGAACTTTGGATCCGGTTGCTGATCCCACACTAATGTCGTTTAGATGTATGCTTATATAAAGTACATGCAATTAGGAATTGTTAACCATGTGACTGTCTCAGTAAAGAAAATAATGATCAAGACAAGACAAAACTGAAATGAAAACAACAGTTCTTTCCTAAAAATAATGACAACTTAACTACTTGAGTGCACATGTGGAAGTACTTAGAGAAAATCCATAAACGGTCATGATTGAAAACAAATGATGAGATGACAACCTTAAGCATAGCTAGACAAAACTTACTATGTTGATAGACAATGGAAAGATGAATCATAAGTACACATCCTCTTTGACTAAGGTACATCTATCCATGGTAGTGGTACTTCTCATTTAGATCTAATCTTTTTTTCTCTCTCTCTCTCCATTTGTAAATGTGCATAATTTTTAAGTATACATTTACAAATCCACTTATTCTTACGTGTCCACTGAATTATGCACTTGGCTGAATATGTAAAGCCTAGCTTGTATTCCATGCCAAGCTTTTAAAAAGTTAATGCCTCGGCTACTTCATTCACTAATCAGATAAAAGAAAAAAAGTTGAGATGACAAAGAAAAACATTTGCCCAATATATATGAATTTTAAACACTTTAGTTTATTTATGTATCCTTTCTGGTATACTCCTTATTAGTTTCCCTAGTAGAAATAAATAAGCAAGAAGGTGAAGGCTTGGATTAGGATGAATGTATATTATAGGTGTCAATAAAATGAAAAGGATCACACAGAATGGAAGTCTTGGATATAGTGGGATAAAGACGCAACCTGTGGACAAGCCATATGGAGTGAAAGTTGCTAAAATCACGTTTGTTGGAAAAGATAGCTATATATGTCTAATTTCATCCCACCAGTTACTACTGCTCTTCTCCTCATAATTTAACAAAATATCAACTCAGCAGATATTGAATTCCCTAGAACTACAATTTTTTGATGGGTCCATTCAGTCTCTTTATATCCTTGCCATTTCTTTAAAAGATAAGAGTTTGTTGTAGCAAAAGTGCTTTCTGTTTTTGTATTTTTCTTATGTATCTACGACTTTATATAAATAAATCACAACATTTATTATATCAGTATTGCCAATTTGCTTTGCATAATATGTTCAACAACTATTTGACATCTTACCACTGCATGTAATGCCAACAATCAGCATCTTGATGGGTCAATGTTCTTTTTGAATATACATGAAAGAATCTTGATTGAGAACTAAAATCAAAGTTATTTAATAAATTTATACTTAAAAATAAGGTGTTAAGAATGAATATTTAATTTAGTAGTTATTTTTCTCCCTTGCTTTCTGTGCATTACTGAGTAAGTGTTTGAAACTTATATTATACTCATTAAGAGATGCATTTTATCAATACAAATGACATACAAGTAACAGAGGAGTGTAGTAAAATTTTGTGAAATGGTGAAACCCAACCCCTACTTCAAGTAGTGAAATGGTGAAACTCCAACATTACTTGAGGCTCTACAATTTTATAACTCATTTACATTTGAAGCTATTATTTCTTAGTAACTACCTCCATAATACGAGATTTGTTTGAATGAACTTATAATATGTATGAAAGTAATAGGATTTACTGTTTCCCTTGTGTGAAAGAGTTTTCGTAATATTATCTTAATTATCTCTTAGGGTAGTCTTCAAGTTTTATTCACTATATCGCTTTGTATTTCAGTATTAATTATCTCTAGAAATTTATCTTGTACTTAAGCTCTGTTTTCAGAGTATTATAAATAAAGGAAAGGTACATAGGGTTGGACCGTGATTTTCCTTGATGCATCATTACTGTTGGATATTGAATGGTTAAACACAAATGAGAAAGTAATTAAAACAAATCACTACAAAAAAAAAGGTTTTTTCTGACGGCCAAAAGCAGTCAGAAAAGAGGAAATTCCGTCAGAAAAGATACATTCTAACGGATTTTTTGACGGAAAATGAGTCGTCAAAATTTATGGTTGTCACAGACGGATATTATGACGGACACATGCCGTCAGAAACTTTCTGACGGCCATTCTGACGGCTTACTGTCCTCAGAAATTGACGGAATGGGTCTGTCACAGTTTCAGACGGAAATAAACCGTCAGAATGAGCCGTCAGAAATTTCTGACGGACTATGGCCGTCAAAAATTTGTAATGGAAACTGTCTGTCATAATAGCTGTCAGAAATTTCTGACGGACTTTGGCCGTTAGAAATTTGTAACGGAAACTGTCCGTCATAATAGCCGTCAGAAAGTCAGAAAATGATATTTTTGTTAATTTCAAATTGGAGAAAAATTTTAATTATTAATTTTGTTATTATATAATTTTATAAAAATAATTT
>JASKGM010058715.1:0-18277 GCA_034509205.1 Ceratonia siliqua | reverse complement strand
GGGCTTGATGGGGGTTTCATAGTTTAGATGTAGAATTATCTTAACTCTTTTTTTTTGTCATGTAGTCGGAGAATATATTATCCTCTGCACTTTCTTCTTTCTATGCTTAAAGGCTTTATGCAATTTTCTTTTTGCTGTGAACTAAGTTCTTGTGCATTAAATCTTTAAAGACAAAAAAGTATACAGAAACAGAAGAGAACAGTTTTATATGCACATCAGTAAATTTGGGTCACATAACTAATTTTAGTACATTAAATACTTTTCAGAATATAAAAGTTAAAATCATGTCAGATTAAAGAATATTGTAACGTTTTATATGCCTTTGGAGGAAGAATTTAGATAAAATGCATGGTCCAATATGTTGCAAGGGAGGTAGAGTATTTTATTTTGTCTTCACTTTTTTTTTTTCCAATTTCTGATCAAGATTTTAAAAAATCAGTATTGATGTTTATATATGTGAATGGAAACTATTCACAACAATCATGTTTCTGAAAGGATGGCTTACAGACATCACTGGAAACTAGAAATTATATTTTTAATTACTGGAAGAAATCATTTGCACCAACATTACAGTCATACAAATTCAATAAACACAGAATTATTCTCTCTCTATCTTGAAACTAAATATATGGTTTCACTGAATATAGGTATATTTTACAATTAACAAAGGGTTAATACAAGCCAAACAACTGGTGTTTTTGAATGCAAGTCATTGCAATCTCTCATCTCAAATATAGAGTGCTAGGGGCATTACAACTCATTATATATTTATCTTTCTACCATTGTCTTTAACGTTATCTCAGCTTGCATTTATAAAGCAGGTTCCTCACAAGTGACAAGGCCAATTTAGATAATATACAGTAAAAAGTTGACTAACTGATCTTGGGGACTTTTGAACTATTTTAGATTGCTTATACCCCATTCTTCTCAAACTGAAATGTCTGTTAAAATTATGATTTGTAAGTATGATGGGGTAAATTACTGCATGCTGTTGAAATATTGTGGTTATTAGAATCCCTTGATTAAGGTTGTAATTATGGTGATTAGAATCCCTTGATTAAGGGATAATTAATTCTATAATTAGGGACAATTAATTCTATAATTAGGAGTTGATTTCTTTCTTTTTTTACATAAGGTACCTTATGTATATATTAAGGGTGTTATTCCCTTGTAATGCAATTGAGAAATATAGAGCCATTTCAATTTATTCTCTGTTTTTCCTTTTTCACATGGTATCATAGCATTCATCACTGGGCAATTCTAGTTTTTAAACATTGGCCTTCATTGCCAACTTCTTTCTTTTCTGGAACCATAAGTTTTGGATGGGTAGTCACCTAAGTCATTCCTTCGGTACCCTCAGAAATCGCCGACCAGCTATCCGTTCGCCTTTGCCACTCGCTGCCCCACGTGCCGTCACCAGCTTACTGCTTCGTCACCCACGAGCCAACGCGTAAGAGCTCTGTTGAGCCACTGTTCAGCCCAGACGCCGTTGACTACCTATTTCCGGCCTACCTATACTTGGCACTCCTTGTCAAACCTCTTTTGCCTTCATTGCAACTTCAAACTGGTATTATTTACACTGTTGGCCGTGCTTTCTGGTATTATTTGATCCCTTTTTCTGGTATATTCTGCTGCCTTCATTACCCTTATTATTCTTGAAGACAAATATATCTATATATATATATATTTTTTTTTTTTGAGATTGTTCATTACTCACAATGTCTGAAGTTGCAGACATTGCTTTTCATACCACCATGATTCATCTTGAAAGTGGGAAATCTCAAATTTCCGAAGAACTTCAGTTCATCCAGGTAGCGTACCTTCTGAATGAAAAAAATTATCTCAAGTGGTTTCAATTGGTCCAGACCTTCCTAAAGGGAAAAGGCAAATTCAGTCACCTTTTAGGAACAGGACCACAGGCGACCGATCCCTCATTTGCTGCATAGGATGAAGAAGATTCAATGTTCATGGCTTGGTTATGGAATTCCATGGCACCAGATATCAGCGATACATGTATGTTCTTACCCATATTTGGGAGTCCGTTAAACAAATCTACTCTAAGGTTCAAGATGCTGCTCAAGTCCATGAATTGAAAGTTAAGGCCTCTTCCACTAAGCAGGTAAGCAAATCTATCACTGAGTATGCCAATCTCCTTAAAGGGTTATGGCAAGAATTGGATCATTACCGTTGTATCAAGATAAAGTGTACTGAAGACGCAACCACACTCAAACGTGAGATTGAGAAGGACCGGATATATGAATTTTTAGATGGCCTCAATGCTGAATATGATCCTGTCAGAGTTCAAATTCTGGGAAAGACATAATTGCCTTCTCTGAATGTTGCGATTTCCATTGTTCTGAGTGAAGAAAATAGACGTGGGGTGATGCTTGACCTAAAATTACGGATACCTCTGCCCTATTGACTAATCAGACAACCAGTCGAGGAACAACATCCTCTGATAGTGGAAAAGCGGAACTATCCAAGGCATATGGTGGGGACAATCGCAATAACCTGTGATGTACTTATTGTAAGAAACTACGGCATACCAAGGAGAAGTGTTGAAAGTTACATGGTAAGCCTTCCACTTTAAGCAAAGAGTGGGGCTATAAGGGGGGACAACAACCGACTCAAGGACAACACATCTAGCAACCACCCAAGTGGAAGAAAACAAGGCTTACGGGCCCTCAGAACTTACTGTCGAAGATATTGAGAGGCTGCAAAATCTCTTGGTATTTCTTAAACCTTCTCCATCCACAGGTACCTGTTCTCTAGCACACTCAGGTAAATTCTCTTTTGAACTAAATACCTCAGGTAGTGGTTTTTTAAATTCTTGGATTATTGATTCCGGAACCACCGACCATATGACCCATTCCTCTCATAAATTTGTTACTTATACCCGTGTCCTAGCAATAAAAAAATAAGTACTGCCGATGGTTCCCTAATCACCGTGGCAGGTATTAGCGATATCCAGATTAGCCCCTCATTTGTTCTTAGGGATGTTCTCCATATCCCTAAACTCTCCACTAATCTTGTGTTTGTTTAGAAACTATCACTTGACTTGAATTGTAAAGTAACCTTTTTTCCTACTCATTGTATATTTCAGGATCAGGGTTCGAGAAAGATGATTGGACGTGCTAAGGAGCAGGGCGGATTATACTACCTTGAGCCACGTGAAAATCTGGGTAGTAGCACGAACAAGTCACCACTTTCATTTCTTTCCAAGCATTCTCCTACAAATAAAGATAGAGTATGGCTTCACCACCTTTGACTTGGTCATCCCTCATTTGGCACCCTTAAAACTATGTTTCCTTCTTTATTTAAAGGACTAGACATTGATAGTTTTCATTGTGATGTTTGTGAACTAACCAAACATAGACGTGTAAGTTTTTTAAATATCAATAAAAGAAGCTTTACTCTTTTCTCTTTAATCCATAGTGACATATGGGGTCCATCCACCATTCCAAATATCTTGGGGGCTCGATAGTTTGTTTCGTTTATTGATGACTGTACTAAGTCACTTGGCTATTTTTGTTAAAATCCAAATCTGATGTACATGATGTTGTCCCTCATTTCCATACCATGATCCAAACTCAATTTGGGGTAAAGATCAAAAGATTTAGATCGGATAATGCAAGGGACTACTTCAATCAAACCTTGTCCCACTACTTTAACCAACAAGGGATTATTCACGAGTCTTCTTGTGTTCACACTCCACAACAGAATGGGGTGACTGAATGAAAAAATGGTCATCTTCTTGCTATCACCCGAGCCTTTTTATTCAAACCAATGTCCCTAAACGATATTGGGGAGAAGCAGTCCTTACAGCCACTCACCTCATAAATTGACTACCCTCTAGAGTTTTGGGATTCAAAAGTCCTATGGAAACACTTACTCAGTTCTACACTGACATTAGTACCACAAATCACCTTGTTCCTCGGATATTTAGATGTGTGTCATTTGTTCACATTCACAGTCCACAAAGAGGCAAACTTGACCCGCGAACCATACGATGTATTTTTGTAGGGTATTCTTCCACTCAAAAGGGATACAAATGCTATCATCCACCTACCAACTGATTCTTTGTCTCTGTCGATGTAACTTTTGCTGAGCATAAGCCATACTTTACCCAACCTTATCTTCAGGGGGGACCACATTATTGGAAGATAAGGATAAAAACATTTTTCTTCTATACCTACCTTCATCTCAGCCATCATCATCTATGCCCATATCCTCATAGCCCACAGGTGATGCTACACACCCATGATTCTCTCAGGTGTACTCAAGGAGGGCATATCCTGTTTCTGAATCAGAGCAGGTCCCATCATCAACCACTGACTCTGGAAATGAGGTAACAACTCCAGACCCTTCATTTACAGTTGAACCTATATCTGATATTGATTTGCCTATTACTGTTCGGAAAGGAACTTGAGCATGTACTAAACATCCTTTATATCCTCTTTCACACTTTTTGTCTCTTGAAAATTGTTCACCATCTCATAGGGGGTTCCTTGTAAGTCTAAACACTGTGTCAATTCCTACTACACTACCTGAAACCTTATCCTGTAAACATTGGAAAAATGTCATGGCTGTTGAAATGGAAGCTTTGAACAAAAATCAAACTTGAGAAGTGGTGGACTTACCTAGAGAAAAAAAATCAGTGGGATGCAAATGGATTTATACTGTCAAGTATAAGGCAGATGGCACTTTTGAGAGGTATAAAGCCAAATTAGTTGCCAAGGAATTCACTCAGACATATGGGATAGACTATCAAGAAACCTTTGCTCCTGTTACCAAGATGAACACAGTCAGAGTCTTACTGTCCCTAGCAGCCAATTATGATTGGCAATTGCAGCAATATGATGTAAAAAATACCTTCTTACATGGGGAACTTGAGGAGGAAATATATATGAAAATTCCACCTGGCTTCAGCGAGAAGTTAGGCACCAACAAAGTATATAAGCTCAAGAAAGCATTGTATGGACTGAAACAGTCTCCTAAAGCTTTGTTTAGGAGACTCACCAAAGTTATGATAAATATAGGATATAAACAGAGTCAAGGTGATTATACTCTTTTCATCAAACACTCGGAATTAGGGGGAGTCACAGTTCTCTTGGTATATGTTGACGATATAATTGTGACAGGAAATGATGAGATGGAAAAACAAGTCTTGAAACACAAGTTGGCAAAGGAGTTTGAAATTAAAGAATTAGGAAGACTGAAATACTTCCTGGGAATTGAAGTTGCACACTCCAAATAAGGAATCTTTATTTCCCAACAAAAGTATATTGTTGACCTCTTAAAAGAAGTAGGAAAATTAGCATGCAAACCAACTAGTACACTAATAGATCCTAGTCACAAACTCGAAGAAGCAAAAATGGGTGTAGATGTTGACAAGGAAATGTATCAACGATTAGTTGGAAGACTCATTTACTTATCTCACACTAGGCCTGATATTGCCTATGCTGTGAGTGTAGTAAACCAATTTATGCATAATCCAAAAGAGATTCACTTGCAGGCTGCTTATAGGATACTGCACTACCTTAAAGGAACTCCAGGGAAAGGAATTCTGTTTAAAAGAAGTGATGGACTCTTACTTGAAGCATATACAGATGCTGACTATGCTGGGTCACTAGTTGATAGGAGGTCTACCAATGGGTATTGTACTTTCCTTGGTAGAAACCTAGTCACATGGAGGAGCAAGAAACAGAATGTTGTAGCTAGGTCCAGTGCAGAATCAGAATTTCGAGCAATGACACAAAGAGTTTGCGAGTTACTGTGGCTGAAAATTATTTTGAAAGATTTAAAGATTAAGTGGGATAGTCCTATGAGACTCTATTGTGACAACAAATTCGCAATCAGTATTGCACACAACCCAGTGCAACATGACAAAACAAAACACATTGAGGTGGACAGACACTTTATCAAAGAGAAACTGGATAGTGGTGTGATCTGTACACTGTATGTGCCCACCAACTCTCAAATCGCGGATGTGCTTACCAAGGGTTTGAGTAATCTGCTGTTCCAAACAATTATTGCCAAGTTAGGAATGGATAATATCTATTCACCAGTTTGAGGGGGAGTGTTGAAATATTGTGATTATTAGAATCCCTTGATTAAGGTTGTAATTATGGTTATTAGAATCCCTTGATTAAGGGATAATTAATTTTGTAATTAGGGACAATTAATTCTATAATTAGGAATTGATTTCTTTCCTTTTTTACATAAGGCACCTTGTGTATATATTAAGGGTGTTATTTCCTTGTAATGCAATTGAGAAATACAGAGCTATTTCAATTTCTTTTGTTTTTCCTTTTCCACACATGCAACTCACGACAATATGCTCATTAGTAATATTTTAATTTATGAATATCAAATGTGCACAGAATATATAAGAATTGCAAGTTATGCCTGCTTGCCGAGATTCTCATATGCAATAAACAAGCAATTGATGGTACCACAAGCTCACAACGAAATGCCTATTAGCAGTATTTTATTTATCAAGGTCAACGATCTCAGAATATATTAGAATTGCAAGTGAAGCCTGCTTTCTGCTTCTCATCTGCAACACACATGCAATAGATGGTACGACTATATAAACACAACTTACAATATTAGATAGAGAAGTAGCATTCCACAGTGCATATACTCGAGAAAGTGAAGCTCTTCTTGGTTCTTTACTGAATAAAGCATTCAAACCAGCAGGAAATGGCGAAAGTAGAGAAAGAGGAAGGATTAGCAAAACAGAAAGAAAAGCTGCAAGAGAAATCCAGTAGAACTGAAGCAACATCAGCAGAGTAACTGAAAGATCTGCTAAAAGCATCAAAGTAATCAGCAACTGCACAGTGTCCTGGCATTCAGATGTCATGTATTAGATCATGTTCAATTTATAGTTGCAGAGAAGTGAAACACATAAAATAGTCTAACTACCTGACGACCAACAGGTCTAGTGTTGCACAACAGCAAAGAAAGTGGGAACAGAAAGTCCCTTCTAAAATCCAATGATTTCAAGGTAGCGTCATTTATTAGTCCTCCATTAATTCCTCCAGTTATCCTTTTCAGAGATAATGAATTACTCATGTATGGCCAACTATGCTGCAGCTGCTTAAGACTTTTTCTTCCACATGCAGCATTTTTCCTGTCATATAATTAGCAAAAATAGAAAAAGAATCTGTTCAAGTCAACTCACTTATAGGACTAAAGACAAACGTACTAATCTGCATCTGGGAAGAACTGAAAGTGAAAAGAACAATGCCAAAGAACCAATGCGGCCTAAGAGCTTAGGGCAAAGAGTTAAGAATAAAAACTCTCTTAAGAATTTTTTTTTTAATATATCCTTAAATGCCCACTGATGTGAGAATCAACTAGTTTGAAATGAATCATAGACATGGCACAAGCTTGCTGCCCCCTTATGTCGGAAATCAATATTAACTTAAACTAGTGGGGGCAGCAAGTAGCAAACTCTAAATACACTTTAATAACATTAAAAATAACAAAACCTAAAATTTTAAACCGCTATCCAGAGGCCCAAGAATAACTATTTTTGTATCTGACCAAAACAATGTGCTTTCTTTCCTAATCCATATAATCTAATCAAGTCAAAGTTCTAAAAGTATAGATTATGAATCATCATTGTTATTTTTTAATTTTATAGCAAGAGTCAATCACAATATTGGTTCTAGTTGTTTTAAACAGTTAAGTTTGACCTATTCCTTTGAGCAGGCACCAACTTCCACCTTCCAACAGTCTTTGCCAGGCAAAGCCCATTCATTTTGCTATTTTTTAATTGCATTGACACTGTTAAATCCCATAGGAAAACATGAAATGGTTGATCCCACTATCTTAATAGGCTTAATTGGAAGAAACCAGTGCTACAGTCTGTGTATACAGCATAAATTCACAAGGTCCTAAATTACCTTATAGCTTCATCATTACTATCCCAAGTTTCAGACTGGTGTAAATCATGAAAGGAATAATCACCAACTGCTGCCACGATACCCAGCTGATAATAACCAGAAGCTGTTG
Organism: Ceratonia siliqua; assembly: GCA_034509205.1. Taxonomy (NCBI): domain Eukaryota; kingdom Viridiplantae; phylum Streptophyta; class Magnoliopsida; order Fabales; family Fabaceae; genus Ceratonia; species Ceratonia siliqua. The sequence goes on along the minus strand of JASKGM010058715.1, from coordinate 10,255 downwards.
CTTGGAACCACCCTAGCTCAGTTTTAACACCATGGAACTCAAGTTGAGGATTGGCATGGCTATTTATCCAATCAACGATAGGACCTAGTGCAGTACGAATTGATCCATGCCTCACTGTCCTTAACTGAGCATTCAGTCCAGCCACCAAGCGATTCCAAACAGTTGCTGGGACATGCTGTGGCCATTAATTTAGGGATTTGTATGTCAGTTATGAGTATAGGAAAAAGAATAATTGACTGAAACTAAATAGTGTTAACAATCAAGAGACCTGGCCAAGGAGGTTGGTCAATAGTGTATCACTATGAAGATTATAGGGTGCCATGTAGCTCCCATCCCCACCAAATATTATGCACATGGGAAATCTCTTCTGTATAATTGACACAATGTCTAATCGCTTCTCATCACCACCAAGGAAAAAATCAATATATGCTACCATTAAATCTGGTGTTGCCCCAACCTGCATCAATTGTTTCAAAGATTAAAAAGAAGGATGAAAGTGACCATCACTGTACATTCTGGGGAAACCTTTATTTAAAATATCTTATATTCTAATACAAGTCTGTCTGGAAAAACATAAGTATTACAAATTAAACATTGTAGTATTTACATATGCATAAATAAAATTAAGGCTGATGTTCAATAATCACATTGTTTTGTTATTGTGAGCAGATAAAGGAATGCAATCTGGTGAACATGATGACATCTTGGGTTGTAGATGTTTTATAACTTGCTAATTGAATACAAAAGTACCTATTGCTTCAGAGGATTCACTCTAAACATTCACTGAGAATTATCACAAAAAACTTCTATAACAAATCAAAATATAATTGGTTTGCTGGGGAGGGGGGAACTTTTAATTGAGAAGAAGTTGAAGCATAAAATCCTTAAGGTTAGAATTAAGAGTTAGAGCAATAAATTGACAAATCTAAATTTTCACACTTTCATATGGACGTCATACTGAAGCACATAACGCCATTTTCACAAGTCTTGCTAAAAGAAAACTTGGAAGTGAAATATTCATCAAGAAAAACTTAACACTATTGCATTGAATGGAAAGCCAAGTAGCATTGTCTACCTTGTGTTTTCCGAATTCATGAATAATTATATTAATAAGGAATTTTACAGAAAATATTCAATGATATTAATGCTTTGCAAGTCAAACCTTCATCCCTTTGTACAAAGCTCGTGATCTACAGGAGCGTAGACATGAATGGTCATATTCAGACTTGACATATTCCTGAAGGCGACTGATTTTTACTCTCTGCCGCCACTGTTTCCAGGACCAAGCACAAGGATATGCAACAACAGAAAGTATACTGTGCACTGATCCCTCCCACCAATCATATGCAGCAACTGAGTTGATCTCATCAATAAATCTGTTAAAAGCATCCTCGTATCTGCATCCCAGAAAGGACAAAATCTTAATAGATATTATGACTTATATGACGCATGACTTGAATGTTAGTGGTAATATTAAGCCTCCAAAAACAGGCTTTTTTAACTTTTATGCACAGCTGTTTGATGTAAAATCTTTACTAAGGAGTGTCTCTTAAACCTACACTTCTTTTACAATGGAAGGTTTATTAATAGAAAATAAGTGTTCAGACAGTATATCCCAAAGCATAGTAAAAAGTATGATAAAAGAAGTTCAACCCATTTCAGCAATTAAAATTATTCAGCAAGACCACAGGTTGATGCTTTCAACAACAATACACGTGTCTTCAGCATCAGTATATCAACACATACAATAAAAGATGACATTAGGACCCATGACATTCATGTATGAATATGTAGTTTCTTACACAATTTCAATTATTGCATGGGGAGGCGAGTAAGGAAGATGCCATGGTTCTCTAAAAGTATTAGGACCCATAAAGTACATTCTATGCACATGACTTTGAGTCTCTTCAGCTCTGGCTCCACGCACCTAATTTTCAAACAACAAAAAATGTAATGCATCAAATAGTTTCATAAATGATGTGCTAGGGCGCAATTACAGCGCCAGATAGCACTAATGAAACACTGAAATTTTGTTACCAGAATAGCACCTCAGATAGGGAAAGAAGGTATGGAAAATGGTGATGACTATGGTGCTCAATTGAACTCGCACTATGATATATACCAGAACCAACCAACTTGACTCTCAATGCACTTAGCAGTAGAGCCAGAAGCACCAAAACGAATGACAACATTACTGCAAATGGCCAGGGGCCTCCAAAAGTATAAATAAGCTCCTCTAGAGGTGTATAGCAATTGGGCATTCTATACTTGTCTGATATACATTTATAGGGACAAGATGGCTGCCTAACTCCTCCTGCAATGAAGATCATCTCAACAATTTGAGAGAGAGCAGAAAGTTATCCAAGTAAAATCAAGTTGCGGATATCAAAGATACCTCGTACATATACGAAATTAGCACGATTAGGGAGAAGATCAAGAGAACAAGGAGTGCAAAGATGCGCATCAGAACCATCACCATCTTTGTAAGTACCAACTGGGCATTCCTGAAAACTCAATAGCATTGTTCAATAAATTTCTAGTGCATTTGCAAGAATTATTAGAAAAGACAAACAGCTTGAATACAGACAAAGTTGATACTTTAATTTAGAATAGACTGGAAGTGGCGACAGCAGAGATGCCACAAGTAGAAATTCAAGTAATATGGAACTGTCCTCATACATACAATGTCAATGAAATAAGGATTGTGAGATGTTTAGACAGTGTGCTGTTTTAGCAAGATTATGGTGTTTTTGCTGGAATGAAATGTGAGTCTCTTTAAGGGATTTCTTCCTTCACACCTTCTCTTAGTAATTTTTTTATTAAGAAATGAAGCGAAAGAATGGCTTTTAGATCTCTAACAATGCATATTGTTTGTTTTACAGTTTACTTATCACAGAAATTGATAGTTACAAAGTTATATGCATACCTCCTATAGGGCTACAACCTAGGAAAAAAACAAAAGAAGGAACATAAAACTAAAATGGAACAAACCTTGCAAAAAATGCCATAAAGGCCCTTGGGGCACGCTTTCCCAGTAATGGTACCTCTCTGTCCATGATGGCCACCATTATTCCCAGCACCTCCACTATTGGAAATCATAAAGAGATATGCCATTACTAAGAAAATTTTATTTGCAGAAATTGTTCATTTTCATTTTACCAAGCCAACTTAGTGACTAAATTATTTAAAATGATCAGGATTCAATTTACTTAATATAAAGTAGCTTCAGCATCTCAAAAGAAAGGGGAAAAAGGGGAGAGAGAGAGAGAGAGAGAGAGAGAGAGAGAGAAATAGCTATTCAGTAAACCAACGGAAAACAAAAAATATCTGAATTGACCTTTGACTTTTATGCTACTCGTCCTTCCCCTCGCTCAACGAATATTACCAAAAAAAAAAACAGAACCATAAGCTCTCCCAGCTAATGGACTACAAAATGTAAGATCTGAATTCCTATACAACAGAAAGATAACAATTTGGCAGCTAATTGTCATCAAAAGGACGAAAAAGTGGAACAAAGGTTCACAGCATGAAGGAAGAAGGTTCCATGGCAAATTGGCTTATCTAAAAGGGACTCTCTTAGTGAAACATTTAACAAACTGAGATAATAACTTCAGTTTCCAAAACAATATATCTGACATATAAATTTGTCACCCCTCCCCTCCTCCATGTAAAAATATACCTTTGATAGCATTCACTTATTTCCAATGGGAAATAAAACATATGCAAGTTACATCTACCATAGCTAAAGGAATAAGGCATATGCAAGTTCAGGTCAAACTAAAGAGCAATACAGCATTCAAGGGAGATGTTGATAATAACAATAAATTAATCTACAAAAATTCAGAATCTCAGACGAATGGTATTTCATATAATATCTTTGGTTCATGGAAAAAACAGAACATAAGCTTTTCCAGTACGAAAATCTACAGCATACAGCCCTTTCACTGAAGCAGTAGTCCCTTAACATTCTCGCATCTTTAGTCTAAGCACTTCATGGTAACTTCAAAGTCCAAATTTAAGATGTGTCCAAATCAGCAAGGACAATATAATATCAAAGAATAGTTCTACAAACAGTGTGAGCAAATTCAACGACTGATTAAATCCTGACAGTCCCAACTTTTCATAAAATGATTATAGCAAAGATAGAAATAACTGTTAGCCCAAGAAAAAGCAGTAATATTTATGTTATATTCCAAAGCCATTAGTACAGGTGTGATAATTCATACCTGCCATTCATGGTGCCATGTATACTTGCAACAGGAACATACTCATCCTCCACACCAATCCTAGACCAATGGAAATGAATTCTCCCTCCGCCGCCACCGCCACCACCAAGGAGCCCATTGCCCCCAACCACGGATAAGGATGAGTTCTCCAAAAGCCTGAGTTCTTGAAGAAAAAGCAGGACTGTCCCACCAGAGCCTCCACCAAGACCACCAGCCGAAGAACCATCACTCTTTCTTTTTGCTTTGCTAGAGCTTTGACCATCAGACCTCAAGGATCCATAAAGGTCAAGCCTCAAAAGTGGCCACTGAATGGATCCCATCACTACCAAAAATCAAACATAAATTACTGTGATAAGAGAATACTATAATAAATAGACATTTTTCTGTGTAAAGACTAGAAGCACAAAGAATTGGTAGATAATGGGTTATGAGTCTTATGATTCCATATTTCTCTGTCAACAATGCAACTATCTGCACCCATTTGCAGAGTCAGAACACAAAAACTCTTTCCTTGAAACAAATAAAATTCAGAGGTGTTTAAACAATTTACCAATCATCCCGCCTCCAACTACATGCCCATATGACTCGTTCGGGCCCTGAGTTCCACTACCCAACTCACATGGAAGACTAGCATTTCCATATTCATTACCACCATTACTCACTCTCCCATTGAAATATCCAGACCCTCCTCTTCCACCATGTCCAGCACCACCACCAGCTCCATTTAAAAAGTTTCCCTTTCCAATACCTTCAGTGCAACCTGAAAAAGGTCACTGTCTAGTAAGAATCACAAATCCATGCTATCTTCAACAAACAAAGAAGGGAAAAAAGGACAAGCAAAGTTCTAAAACTTTTTAGTTACCTAATTCAGATGCTGTAATCATACCATCAGTGTCAACAATGACAGTCCTTGCCCTGTGGATGTGAATTATGCTTCCCTTCATAATGCCATTTACAAGAAGATCCTCAACACGACAAATCTGCAAAAAGTCAAAAGAACCCAGCTTAAAATTCTACCTTAACAGCATAAAACAATGTCCAACAATACAAAGTTTATTGAACAAGAATAATTAGCAATGGTGGTTAAAATTGAAAGATGTTAATCACAAATATCATATATAACCACAGTAAAAATTCACAAATGTGACACGAACAAAATCTAATATTGTGCCAGGTACTTCTTGCGTACATGACAAAAGAAAGTATTTGTATTTCAATAACTATATAATTGCATTAAAAGGAAACAAGGTAGGAAAAACAAGATATAACCAGGTCAAAGAGTACAAAATGAATCCCAATATAAGGGACAGGAAGTGCACTTTGTAAATTAAATACATCTAAGCATACAGACTTCTTATTACTTCACGAATCTTACTTGAAGTGAGAAAGAGAGAGTATAATTGACATGGCAATCGTCAGGTGGAGTTATCAAATCCACAGGACAACTCTGTGTCTCACAAAGATGTTTTGTCACCCTACACAAATTTAAAAAATAAAAAACAAATGGATTAAGTTTGAAGTTGTAGAGGAGTTCACAGGCTGTATGAAACTCAATCTCATAAATCAAGTAATATGACTAGAAAATAGCCATACTTACGTGCCTCTACTATCATTATCATCCAAAGGAGCCTGAAGTAAAGAACCTGGGCCAACCTGTCATGGAGAAAGGATTTTTTTTTTTTTAAATGAAAGTGAAATTTCATTAGAAAGAGAGAAAGATACAAGAGAGGATAATATGATATCCTCTTAAAGAAAGATCAACTCCAAGTTAAAATGAAACAGAGAGACAAAGTCTTAAACATGTAACAAAGCCGCCCAATCCCTCTGCAAATCTAAAAGAGACAAGCCCATAAAAAATTATGAGCAGAACAAACACAATCCTACCCCATAAGATACCTAAAGGTATAGAAACAGCCCTGAAGATGTGGGCATTCCGCTTCAGCCAAATGCACAAAAGTACAGCAAAGACAGCACATTTCTATAGAGCCTTGCCATCCTTTTTTTTGTCCAAAGCCTTTAAACTGAATTAAGAGAAACTCATCTAAATTCTAGGGCACACCCAATTGTCACCAAGGACCAAACAGTTTATTCCATAAGGAAGCCACCACGCAACTGTGTAAAAATAAATAAGCAACAATTTCCGAACCAGACATGCTCATAATACAAATATAAGGAGAAAGGGCTATTTTTAGGCCTGCAAATCTGCAGCATGTCATAAGAATTAATTCCATTGAGTACCACTGTCCAAATAAACAACTTAACATTTGAAGGAGCTTTTGATTTCCAAATGAGTATCTCAAAAAGAAAAGGTTCCCTAGTAGAAGTGTAAGTAAGGAACCAAAAGTAGGACTTACAAGAAAACACACCATGAGGGTCAATAGACCAAACTCTTGTAAAAAGTGGAAGAAAGATGGATGGGGTCAAGGAGAAGCAGAAGGGATTCTAGTTCATGGGTTCCCTTAAGAGTAAGATCCCTTATGAAGTGAAAGCTTCGAGAATGGGTATCACCCTGAAAAGACCAAAAGCTCTGTATAGGATGCTACGTCAAAGAAACATAGCATATTAACAAAGTAAGAAAACATGTCTTGGATAGAGTGAAGAAGCTGAGGTAAAACCAAAAACAATCACAAGGTATTCTAAGCATATATGCTGCATTTCGGATAGAGAAAGAAAGAACAGATGCAAGAGTTCTTAAAAGTCAAGTAAGCTAAAAAGATTCTTTTCAATTCATGGTCACAAGAAGTGGTGATTTGACACAATTAAAATATCGCATTACACATATTGGCAAACAAATCTGAACATGAAAAAAAAATAAAGGTTGTTTAGATCATAAAGTAATAGAAGATGATAACAATAGCACCCTTTCTTCAACCTCTGAGATTGTCATTTTCTTTTCTTTTCCTTTCTCTTTTTCAGGAAAATTAGAATAAAGGACAAGCCTGTAGTAATGTTTACCCAAAAAAGAAGACCCATTAACCACTAGTGTGGTTAATTCTGTTATAATGGGTCCTTTTCTTGTAAAGTGAAGCACATCTTGGTCCTTGCCTTAACTTTCCATTTCATTTTTTATTTTGAGTTAAAGGGTAAAGGGATACATACATGGTTAATAATATTATAAGACAACAAATTTTATCCAAATAAATTACACTATGTATAGAGAATATAATTTGTTCCTCTCCAAAGCAAAAAGTAAGGGAAAATGTTAGACATTTTTAAACATCAGCTCCAACTCTTCCTTCCCCTTAATATTGCCTGAAACAGCCAGTGGTTTAATACTTTCCACAATAGCAATGTAGGTTTTTACTTCTACTTTCTGCAGGCAGATGGATCCAAAGAATATACTACTTCAAACATATTTGGATATTGGAGTCTCTGGCAGAAGGCAGAAACCTGAACCATCATATGAATCTCTTGAAACCTACTAAGCATGAACTAAAAAAGGAGCCTTGTTCGTTTCCAACACATGTCAAACACTTGTATTAGAAACAATGTGCCACCTCAAATAGCACCTAGGCACATTACATTTTGTTTTTGTTGTCGTGTTTGTGTTTGTGTCCTTGTTGTGTCCAGTGTCCATGCTTCTTAGCTTGTAAACTACCCAAAATTTGTAACTACAAAAAATGAGAATTATTGAATGTAGAATTGCTTACCGTTATGTTATAAAAGAGAGACAAGGAAAGTCGCTGGCCTTTGATTGCATCACCATAACCGGTCAACCTCAGTAGTCCCTGACCATATAAACCCAAGTTTGTATTTGAACTTATGACAGAGTTTTGCTGCAAGTTCAAGAAACCACAATCAGAAAGTTTCAAACCACTAAAAACAAAATACGGCTCCAAAGACAAGAATACTGCATAATTTTTGGATGAAGAGCATCATACTCTTAGAACAACAAGATTCCGGACTTCAAGTACAGAAGCAGTAACAACAGTATTTTCACCGCCATCAATTTGGATGCTGGAGTTCCACATGAGTAACATTTTAACAGCAACTCTAAATGCACCAAACACCTTCAGGTATTGAAGGTAAAATTATTAAATTATGAGCTGAAATTATAGCTCAAAAACTTAGCGGCCGAAAACAATTGATGCCAATATGGTTCGAAAAGGGACATCCACTTGTGACAAAAACATTTCAAATCACAATCCAGTACCTTTATAATGGAATCACTCATTAAAAGCTCTTCTGCAACGAGCTCAAATTCAGAAATTGGATAATCGGACAGCCCAAATATTATGCTTCCTCCACGATATACGCTAATTTGGCCTCTTACCTTCATAATTAAAGCATTAAAACAGATATCAAATATCTAAGTTGAAAATAAATTTGATAGAAGAATATTATCAAGCTCATGCAGAAACAAATACCAATGTACAATAATGTCTCTGTGCACATGCATGTGTTGATGTGTGTAGTGTGTATAACTTTCCTACCTGAACTCTGGACCAAACAAGTGGAACCAAAACTTTTGCATTATTCTCCACATATACATTTGACCATAGTGGGCTGGTTGAGAAGTCAAGCAATGGAGTCTCAGTTTCCGTTGTGACATTGTCATTGCTGACTTTCAAACTTAATAAATTTGCATTGAAATATGTGCCAGCTGCTCCAGAATTTCCAGGACAGCCAATGCTCAAACCTCCTGTCACAACAAATGCATATAACATTCCTTCTTGCTAAAAGCAATCTGAGAAAAAGAACACTGGCATGTGATATGATTTGAAAAGATTGAACTTTGAAGACACAACTACAATGATATCATGAACCTAAAACTTTTTAGCAAAAAAGAGAATGAATCTAAAACAACTAAATGCATAGTGTGACCACAACCAAACATTCCTGAGTATGTAAGTATATATGGGGAATGCTGACCTCCTCACCTCTAGATGCAGGTTAGCATTCTCCTCTTTTTTAAGTGGACAAAAGGCCCATCCTTTCAAATTAAAAAGGAAAACAGAGGGAAATCAAGTAATTTCACATCAAAACACAAACCCCCAAATGATTGAGTCATGTCAACAACCCTTATGTCATTTCTCTCAGTGGTTCTCTCTCACCCATTCTTGTTTATGCTCATGCCCTGCTTATAAATGCTATTCATCCATATTTCTCCCCGCTGTTTCATCTCACAACAAGGAAACTGATGAAGGATTTGGGACACCACTTCAAAGAATCTGAAACAGTGGAGCTCTCTAGAGATGGAAACGACTGCTAGCATGACATGAAGGACGACGTCATTGTGAATCTGTGATGACTAGAAGCGAATCAAATAAAATGGACTCTAATCTTTGATATGGACAAGATTCCGGAATCCAAAACAAGAAAACAACCTTGTGGGAAAAAATTAAAATTTGAGAAGAAAAAATCAGATAAGTTGAGAAATTTTCATTGTTGAATCTGGACACTCATCCTCATAACAATTGGAGACTCAAGGGTCTTCTCCTTGACCAGAGAAATAAATGTTTATGACAGGTGCCATTAATAGATTAATTAGGGGTCACTATTTTTACCTACTTGCTCTTCAGTTTCAGTTTATGAATGTACAGTTGAGGAAGATGTAAATATGTCTGAAGTCTCAACAACTCCCTGAAAGTAATCTTCTGAACTAACTAGTAATTGAACCAAATTTGGTACTATTTTCTAACATGGAAATGAATTCAATGGATTTATATTACAATTATTTTAGGGGATGATGCAAAAGGGGTCATAGATTTAGACACTGACGAAGTGACTATAAGTGGAATGAAACAGGGAAAAAAAGTGAAATTCGGCAAGAAAGTCTTCAAAACCCAATAACAAGATGAGAAAGGCTGAGATAGAGAAGTGGAAAACGTGTCATGTTTCATGATTAGAAGTGAAATATTTGTCTTCTGAATAAATTTACTAAAATATTATCACTTTCAGCTTAACAAAAAAGAAAAGAGAGAGAATGGTTTTTACGTCTAATAAAAAGGAGGAAAGAGCTATCCTTGTGTGTGTTTGGGGGGGGGGGGGGGGGGATATTTCGTTGCGGTGAAATTTTGGCCTTAAGA
>JASKGM010058704.1:0-18277 GCA_034509205.1 Ceratonia siliqua | reverse complement strand
ATTTGTAATGTTTGTATTTAACTAAATAATATTTTTATACATGTTTTTAATTATTTATATTAGAATTAATTTTATAATAATATTGTATTTTATTTATTTATATTATTTAATTTTTTTGGTATGAAATGTCTAGCTGCTGTGTTAAATTTCTTACATTTTTTGGCAAATTTATCTATTACCTGAGGAAAACTTTACCTGCAGATTTTGATGGGGCAAAATCTACGGGTACATTCCTGCGGATTTTTCCTCAGATAAATCCATAACAAAATCCGCGAGAACTTACCTACGGATTTTGATGGGGAAAAATCTGCGGGTATGTTCCTGCGGATTTTTCAGATAAATCCCTAACAAAATCTGCAGAAAATTTCCTGCGGAATTTCATGAGTAACAATCCGCAAGTAAGTTTCTTGCGGATTTTTTCCCGGTGCAAATTGCGCAGGAACCGGTTTCTACAAGCTTTATACCTGCAGAAAATAATCCGCAAAAAAATTCACAGGAAATCTGGAAATCAGACTTTTTCTTGTAGTGTTAGAAAAAGGAACAAATTTTGACAAACCTCAATAGAGAAATGAGATAGATTAAACACCACTTCAATTCACTGAGCTTGCCAAAAAAATGCCCAACAAAGTTTGAAAAATCTACTTGGACCGAAAAATCAGAGAGAAAACGCATTTGGGGAGAAACCGTTCAAAATGTAAATTAAAGCAAGAATGGGGGGTAGATATTTTGAAATTTCTGACGTCACTTATGACGGAATTTGGCCGTCAGAAATTTTCTAACGAAAAAGTCCTTAAGAATGGCCATCATAATAGACAAAAACGCATAATTTCAATTATTTTCTACATTCTGACGACCACATAGCCGTCATGAACTGTCGGTGGGTCGTTCTGACGAACAAATGGTTGTTAGAAAGTTTCCCGCCATCTTTCGCGCCCTATTTCTAACGACTATCGACAGACTTTCTGATGGCCCATCTAGGCCGTCAGAATGTCCGTCACAAACTTTTATTAAATTCATTTCCATCAAAATGGTGTCAGTAAAACCGTCAAAATTTATGACATACTTATTATCTGTCAAAAAAGCCGTCAGAAAATGTGTGTTTTTTTGAAGTGCTAGAAGGAGTATGAGTTTATGTTTTTAAAACTTCAGGAGATCAAGTGACTATAATTTACTCCTTTAAGAGATTCTTTTGCTTTTCTGTATTTATAATTTGATTTTATATGAATAATGCTTCATATAATCATCCTGTTCGAGCTAACTGGTTGGATCTTTCCTCAGACTTAAGTGTGGGATAATATCTCATCACCAGGTGTATAAATTTTTGCTTAACTTTGACAAAAACAAATAGTCGGTCCTTCTAGTATTATAAAATATTTTATTTAATAATATCGTCCTCTATATTTTAAAAAACATCAATTAATTCTTTGTCATATTTTTGTTCATTTATAAACAAACAAATAATGACATTGTTGTTAATTTCCATACATGCATGGCCATATTATTGTTCACATAAAAAGATTATTTGACATATCATCAAGAAAAATTATGTTGAATGCACGTGATTTTGCTTTTCTCTTCTTATTATCCTTTTTTTAAACATAATTTTACTTGATAATATATTAAATAGTCATTCCAGATAAATAATAATAAATCAATTTATACTAATTTTAATTGCAATTATATCACTTTTCATTTGTATATAAATGGATGGAAATATGATAAGGTAAATTGAACATTTCTAAAGTATATTCTATCAAAAAACGATTCTAAAATTTGGATGGGCTACATTGTTTAAAATGAAAAGATTAACGAAATTGAAACTTTTATAATATTAGAAGAATAAAAGTATATTCAAGCTAAAAAATTTAAATGAAATCAATTTTACTCAATAAAATATATATAATAATTAACTGTTAATCTAAATATTACATGCAATTAAGTAGCATTATTAACAAATTTATTTCTATCCTTTCTTATTTTCACTTGAACAAAAAATTCCAGCACATATTATTAATTATCACTTAATCAGTTGAAACATTTTTCTAATGCATTTTTTTTTATATTTTAACTCACGATTATTATATGCAATTTTATTTCATGCACAATTCATATTTGTATCTTGACTGCTTTCTACTTATTCAATTGGAGATCTAATAGACTAATACATTTTTTTACTTTTACTTAAACAATTTAACTTTTTAAGTGTTTTTTAAGGTAAATTACCAAATTACCATAACCTCCCAAGGTTTCAGTTTTTTTAATGAAATAACACTGACCTCTCTTATGAATACGTAAAAAGACAAATTTACCTTAATACTAATTTGATAGGTGAATGAGAAACAAGAGTGAATTTATTTTTTACACCTTTATAAGAGAGGTTAATCTCATTTTAGAAACAAGAAGAGTATCAAGTGTTATATTAATAAATCTTAGGGAAAGTTATACTCCTTCCGTTTCAAAATAATAATCATTTTAAGAGTTTTAATTTGTTTTAAATTATCTGTCATTTTACATTACTAATGAAATATTAATTACTACTTTTTTAACTTTACTCTTATTTATTGTTATCTTCAATAAAGTAATAAGAATTTAAATTGACTTTAATAAGGGTTACTTAGTCCAATACAATTTTTTTTGTTACAATTGAGACTATTTAATAACTTTTTTAATTCTTATGTTATTACCTTAAACGTTAAATAAAAATAAACAAAGGGAGTAGTAACTTATTTTTTTTTATTGTACAGTAAAATATCCTCCAAATAACTTCCACATCAACTAGACTAAGTGGGTATTTGGATGGACTTTTACTTTTTAGCAGTTGCTTTAAATAAAAATGTTAATTTTAAAAAAGTAAGTATTTGGTATTTAGATGTAGTTATGTAAAAGTAATTTTAGTAAAAAAAACATATTTGTAGTGTTTAAATGTAAAAATGTAAAAGTATTTTTATACAGGTAAAATTACTGAAAAATATATGTAAAAATATTTTTTATATTGTGTTTAAATTTTAAAAATTAATATTTTTGTTAAAATTAAATTTAAAATTATAAAATATTATTAAGAATAGAAATATGTTAACAGTGTAAAAGTATTTTTAACACTAAAATTTTCTTCTTTTTTCATTCAAAACTACTTTTAGCTAAAAGATAGAAAAATAAACTTTTAAAAATAGCTGTTTTTCAACTTTTTTTTTTTTAATAAAAAGCACTTCTATCTAAAAGCTATTACCAAATACCACTTTTGACCAAAAGAGATTTTTTTAAAAAAAAAATAACTTTTTCTATGAAAAAGTAGTAACCAAATGAGCCCTAAATCCCTTGAGATCTTATTAAGGGCACATTCCATATCGGCTTAGTACATTTGGTGCGGAGTCTATTTATATACTAATTGGTTGTAAAATATAATCCTCGTTAGCCCATTCTTATCACAATTCACAATTCACTTTTTGGTTTTTTTGGTATATCCCTAAAGCAAAGAAGATAGAACATTTACATAAAACGTTACTATTTTTTTTTTGGGTTAATTTTTCATTTAAAATTTAGCATCAATCAATTTAATTAATCATTCAATAGTGTAAGATTATCCTTCAATTTAGACTACTCATGACTAATGATCATATTAATAAAAAAAATTCTTTAATTGTGTAAGATAATTAAATGTTATGATAATTGATCATCCAAATTTAATTTAATGATTATAACTTTGTGTTAATTATACTTTTTAAATTTCATTCATTAGATAATATGCCAGATCAGAAAGACAAAAAGGAACGTATACTTGGATTAATAAAAAGATCAGGGCATATATATAATTCAATTAATTCTTACATTTTAGTTTTCAAAAGTCATCGTAAGAAAACAATCATTCCATTATTTTCTTGGACTCATGCAGAAGAAAAATAAATATAATATTAAACATTCAATAAAGCAAGAAGAAAGAAGCACAACTAACATGTGATATGTATATTAGAGTTTGTTTAAGATTATCACAATGAAAGCACGAGGTTTTGAATTGACCATTAAGGAAAAGAGGAACCGACAGAATATTAGAAAATTCAAAAGAGGAACCAACAAGTTGCCTCCAATTTAATATAGTTGATGTTCTAGAATTCAGTAAAAAGGTTCAATAACGGTATGGCTTTTTAAAATTTTGTGTTATAGGTATTATTTTTTTAATTAGATGATAAAAATATCTTCGAGCCAGCTAGTACTGTTTCAATTATCAAGATTAATTGCCTTCATAGAGGATCTTAATTAAGAACATACTCTCCATATGGGCTTGGTGTGTTGTTATAATATATTAAATACTTTGAAAAGATACATATATATATATATATATATATATATATATATATATATATTGATTAATTTTGATATGAATATCCTCAATGTAAAAAATAAGCATAATTTCATTTTTAGTTTATATAATTTATTCATGAAAATAATTCAGACTCTTAATTTCAATTAGAGCAATCTTGTCCCTTTAATTTTGTCACTAGAGCAAATATAGTTCTTCTACTATTTTTTAAAGCAATATTATGAATTCAATATTAATTTAAAGCAATTAAAATATATAATTATTTATATTGTTAAGCCACGAAAAAGAGTTTAATTGATTTTTTCAAATAATCAGTTAGCAAATAAATTGATCTAATTGAATTTAGAATGACCTCATTGCTTTATTAAATAAACTAAAGGAATAAAATTGTTCAAATCAAAATTATAGGAAGTAATTGCCTTCTTATGTAAACTAGAGGGGGAAGGTACAATTAAGCCAAAATAAATAATGTTAGTATTAAATACACAAGTGAATGCCATTTTGGGTATTTATATTATTACCAGCCAGCTTTGACGTGGTAATTAAATTAAAAAAACATTAGAAGAAGCATGATCAAATTTGTTTTATTAAACAAAGAATAAGTTTTAATGTCAAAATATATCAAAAATAAAAGTTACAACATTCTAAAATGAGACTTAATACAATCTTAAACCAAATATGGGCATATTATATATAATAAATTGATATTTTGGTCCTCCAAAGATATTATTATTTTTAATTGAGTTCTTCAAAAATAAACATTCTCAACTTAGTTATAAAAATATCATTTTTCACTCCAATTTCATCCTTATGCCATTTTAAATAACCATGAATTATCAAACTTATAAACATATATAAAAAATAAAATAAAATAAGTGCAAGAGATTTACAACTTTTATGAGTCTATATCGATAATTTCATATATTCTTGATTAACCAAGCTAATAAAATGATGAAATTGGAGTAACTGAGTCCTTCAAAATTAAACCCCCTCAATTTAGTTTCACAAATTTTCCAACAACACTTCATCTTCCCAAATTGTATAGGATTTCTTTTTTATGAGTCATTAATATGCTTAAAAAACAAGTCTATATATATGAACGTAGACTTCGTAAGATTTTCAACAAAGTTTATGAGCTTTCGTTCACATTCCTTGTTAAAGTATATAAAGTCAAGTCACTCTTAGCTTAGATTATACACCGTGTTGTTGATACCATTTTCCTTTGAGTGAAACAGTTTGCTTTTTTTTTTTTTACTGAAACGATATTATTTTTGTTCTATTTTTTATAGACTTTTGAATTCAAAACTATTATTTTGACTATTTTAATATAAATAAATATAATACATATAATTTTGGCTAAATGTCACTTTTAGTCCCTTAACTTTTATTTTGGTTTCAATTTCCTCCCTTAAATTTGTTTAGTTCCATTCTGTCCCTCATCTTACAAAACATTGCCAATGTTGTACCTGGGTGAACTCCGTTAACTCTATTAACAAAAAATGTTAACGTGAAATTTAGGTAACAAATTGAATGCCAACGTGAATGGAAGAGTGCCACGTCGATCAGCTTCTCTCTCTCGGGAACCATCTTTCTCTCTCTCTCTCTAGAACCATCTCACCTCCACCCCCTTGCCAACTCTGATTGAGGCATTCTACTCCTAACCAGTCTATGAAATCTAATAGATCAACTTGATGAGCAAAAATAATCCAAAATCAGAACTTTCCCCTTCTTTACCCTAGCGATTGATTCCAGCAAATTGAAAGGAAAAGTACTAATCCTCCAACTTAGTTTTCAAAAATGTTTATATTTGATTTAAAAGGAAAAAAAAAAAAAAGCCACACACACACACACGAGGACGTCCAAACTTTGGGTTATTAAACGCGAAATCATGCAAGTATAAAACTAACTTGGGTCTTGTGAATTGCAGTGGCTAATTCCACAAACATTGGTGATTGGCAAAATGGCGAGAGAAAAAAGGAGAAATTTATCTAGCAGAGACAAGGGAAGTAAGAAGAAATAATTATATGGAAAGACAATAAAGAATATGAGAGGCAGAGTCGATTAAGTGCAGAAAATCAAATCAAAAATCACACAAGCCCTGGCAAAAGTCTCACATCGTTCGGGTTAGTTGGATGAGTAAAGAATATAAGTGTCAGGCATCCCTGACCTCATAATGCCCTTTTGTGATCAGAATCAGTTAAGCTGACACTATATCCAAAAAATTCAACTTGGTATTAGAGCAGGGGCCAAACCATGCGGTGTTTGTTGTGCACGATCGATGGAGATAACTAGAGTCTCTCAATTGTGATAGGGAGTGTAGAAAATCAAATAAAAAATCACACATGCCCTAGCAAAAGTCCCACATCGCCCGAGTTGGTTGGCCGAGTAAAGAACACAAGGCGTTTTTGAGAATATCAATTAAGCCTACACTATATCCAAAAAATTCAACTTTAAGAAGCTCAAAATATCCCATCGGTAGCAGGAATTAGGACTGCTTTTAGACTCTATCATGCTGCAAGTTTTTGGAAACTGAAACATTATCGTGTGAGTTCAACTTCAACATCCAGCGGCGTTGTTCCCATTCTCATATGTTATTTTATGCCTTGTTAAGCATCGCCGGGATCCTAGAGGGGGTGGAGCTAAAGGGGATAATTCCGGTGGCAAGGGAGATTTGAATAGAGTTGGCAAGGAGGATGAGGTGAGGTAGTTTCATAGAAAGAGTGAGAAAGATGGTTGCAGAGAGAGAGAGAGAGAGAGAGATGAAGTAGCACTTTCCTTGGCATTCAGCTTGCAACCTAGATGCCATATTAGGAGAGTGCTACTTCATCTTTCTATTTTGTCCTTTTTGGTAACATTCTGTAAGAGGAAGGACAAAAAAAACTCGAAGCACGAAATTGAAACAATGTCAAAAGTTAAAGGACCAAAAGTGACATTTTCATTTTAAACTTATTTAATTTATGTATATTTAAGTGATTTAATAATATTTTATATATTAGTATGTATTATTTGATTATTTTTAAATTAAATGTTTATATATTATATCTTAATACATAATATTATGTAATATAAAATTTTAAGAATATATTTTCTTACCATCGATTTGATCACTTGTTTAACCACGATCACACTAATAGACTCTGAATCACTATCTCGCCCGATTTAACCACCAATTCCATTTTTAAATCATTGTTCAAATGGCTCTTTGGTCACTTGGTATATATATATATATATATAAGTTGGAGAGTTTTGACCACGTGTTGAAATTCTTTCATATTAAAAAATGTTGTGGTTTTATTGAGTGGTTCTTAATATTTTTTAGAATAATGATTCTCATGCATTATTATTTTTATATCTCTTCTTACGTCAATTATTTTATTATTGACTATCATTTATTATCATATATCATCATTTAAAAGTGAAATGTAGGATAAGTATAAGAGTATTATTACTTTTTTTTAATCATTCATCATCCATTTTAGGAAACAATAAAGATAAAGATAAATAAATCTATAATATTTTAATATATAGTAGGTTGTTAACTTTATATAAATTAAACCTTTTATAAAGAATTATTTTTTGAACTTCTTATATTTATTCTAAGTTATTTAAACGTAAATTTACTTTCATTTAATACATTAAATATTCTAAAATGATTAAAAAATAATATTTCATGAATCACTATTTTAAAATAAACTTTGTCCCCTAAATCTATTCATAATAAAAAAAAGGAAACTCTCCAAAATCATTTTTCTCTTTTTAAAAATAACTCCACATGGAAGGGGGGAAGGCACTAAATAATATTAATTTTATTAAAAAAGAAAATCCCATTCTTTTCATTAATAATTTAGTCATTAAGAAAAAAAATTCTCTCGATCTAATATAACTAATTATATTTTAAAATTATATTACAAGGATTTTTAACTTTATATATCAAGATGGCATAAGCAAATTGATGTCATATTTAATCTTTAATGGTGATTATTTTCTCTATTATATATGTAAAAACATTAATCAGTTGATTAGTTTAATTCTCCTTAAAAAACCAAAGCAAATCAGCATGTACTAAAATTAATAATAATAATAATAATAACAACAACAACAACAACAACAACAATAATAATCACTTAATAAACCTAATGCAATTTTATATATTAAAATTAGGGCACATTATTTTTTTCTCTTGATATTTGAAAATATAACACTTACTAGTTCATAGCATTATTAATTCTATTAAAAAGTGTGAATATATCAATTTATTTTTAATAGCTACATGGTGAGAGAATGAGAAATAAGAGTGAATCAATGGGGGATGCTACAATGCTCTATTGATACTCAGGAGCATTGTTTTTAATTTTTAAAATTATAAATTTTAGTTTTGTAATTTTTTTATAATTTTTATTTTAAGATATAAGTTAAAGGATTTTAAAAAATAAAAAAGAATCAAAAGATTTTTTTTCTTTTTCTTAGTTTTCTTATTATGTTTTTTGAATTATTTTTTTATTAATGTGTTATGAAAAAAATTTTAATTTTTTCTAATTGTTTTTGAAATTTTTTAAAATTATTTTAACTTATTTCTTAAAATAAAAATAAAAATTTTAAAAATAAAAACAATGCTCCTAGTATCGGAATTCCCTAAATTGATATATTACACCTTATGAGGAATGTTGATTGCCGTTTAAAAAATAATGTCAAATATTATATTATCAAACATTAAGAAATAAATTTTATCCAAAGATTTGTCAGTACTCAATTTAAGATTAAAGAATTCATCAAAGGTCTAATTAATTAATTTTAAGACAATAATGATTTTAAAAATAAGATTTGTTTTATATCATATAACTAACCAATCACACGTGATGACAACCACTCAAAGTTCCAAACTTGAATGACACTTAAAAGTCCATTGAAGTTTCATGGAAACAACAAACAAATTAAAGAATAAAATATTATCCCCTTGTTTCAAAATCTCCCTTCAACCATACGTCATTTGACACATATAAATAACCAATGTTCCAGTGTTCATGTGCTTCTTCTCACAGCAAAGCCAGCTTCTATAGGAGAAAATATATATCTTTCATCTTTGGCATCAGAAAATGACCACCACCCTTTCTCACAATCTTGCTCCTTTGGACTCAGTTCAACAGTACTTCCTTGAACATGATTCCATGACTCTCATGAATGCTTTCTTCCCTTACAACCCTACTTCTAGCCCTTACTACAACATTGGTTCGCCGGAGTTGGGTGTCAGCAACCCCGCTGGCAGCACTGTGTTCTCCGGTGAGCATGATGACGCCATGAACCTCACGTGCATTCCAGAGGGGCGTGGGGAAATGGGAATCCCCTCCATGAAACAAAACGACAGGGTTAATTGTAATAATGCGGAAGCTGCTGCAAGTGAAGTTCACGCGCCACCAAGGTGGAGGAATTACAGGGGCGTGAGGCGTCGGCCATGGGGGAAGTTTGCGGCGGAGATCCGGGACCCGAAGAAGAACGGGGCGAGAATATGGCTGGGGACCTATGAGAGGGAGGAAAATGCAGCTTTGGCTTATGACAAAGCGGCTTTCAATATGCAGGGTAGAAAAGCCAAGCTGAATTTTCCCCACCTTATTGGGTCGGACCCGCCGCCAGAGCCAGCAAGAGTAGTTGTCGGTCGGAAGCACCACTTTCCGGAGCTTTCATCTCCGTCATGGTGTACGTCGGAGGATGATGGTAATTCACAAGGGTCAAAGAGGAGGAAGAGCATGGCTGGTCTGTTGAATAAGTTAGCCAAGAACAGAAGGCAAGTCCAGGTGTTTGAAATGGGGTTCAAGGTAAATGCTGATCAATGGTTGAATCACTTGGGTTATGAGCTCAAGCACAGGAAGTGAGAGTGAGGTAGAATAGGTGACTCAAATGGCTCATAGAATTAATTCTCGATATAAAATCCCAGGAAATAAAAATCTCAAAATGGAAATTCTATGTTCAATGATACATATTGTGTATCCTTCAACGAAACTAAACATCGATTTTACCTTATAAGATAATACTTTAACAATTGAAAATGCAAGAGAGAAAAATAACTTAAAATTTTTTTATTGTGCATTTTCAAATTTAAAGAGATATTATTAGGAAATAAACTTCAGGATCCCATTAGAGCATCCTGCCTCTTTTACTCGTAATTGATTTTTGTAGAATTGGATTTGAATAATTATTGTTGATAAAGTAGTTGGGTTCATATCACAATTAATATTATTCCATTTCGTTTTAGTCTTTATAATACACTGAGTTGGAATGGAATAGAATTATAATATAACTGAATAATTAATTAGATTATCAAACAAATATATTAAGTAATTAATTGATTACTGATTGACAATAATTATAATTTTTATTTCTCTGTTTTTTCCTTTTTTAATATTAAAAATTGAATTGGCAATCTTTTACCTAAAGCCTTCACTCTAAACCACTTGAATTAATTTGCCTCGAGTATTAATTTCCACCCCTCTCTACAAGGGAATGCTGATTCCCATCTTTACATAATCAAGGCCCTGCATGAAATCATCATTCTGAGTTTTTTTTCTTTCTTTTACTAAACTAATTTTAATGGGTTTATTATATATCTTAAGATTAACTTACATTAATAAATTTTTTAAAAAGAAAATATTACCTATTTGATAATTGTACATTTATTTTTATATAATTTTTTTGAAATTTAACATGAAAAATTATTGTAAACACCTAATTTTATCCGGATCATTTTCAAAAGTTTAGAAAAATAAAGAATTATTATTTTATATATATATATATATATATATATATAAAGAGAGAGCAAAACAAAAAAAAAAGTTTAATTTCTTTTAAACCCAACTTGACATATTAGCCCAATTTTTGTTGGCAACCCAATTTCCTTTCAGCCATTTTTACTCAGCCCAATAATCATATATATATATATATATATAAAACAGAGTTTTCTTTACTGAAGAAAGAGAATGCAACTGTAGGAGTACAAACTTACAAAAGAGGCTTCGCACAAGAGACTTCTAAGATTTTGAGAGAAATTTAGAAGTGGGTATTGAACGAACTACTTATGACTGACTGCGCTGCCTTTTATAGGAGAAGGCAAGGCAGAATTTACATTTCATTACACTGTATTTACAATGCATTTACACCTGGTTGACATTACAGTTGGATGTTGTGTCAACTTTCGGTTGCTTTTATCTTTTACTTTACCTGTACTTTAACTTTTTGCTGTAGCATTGGCTGTCTTTTATAGTATCAGAGCCTAGTGTTGTTTTTCTGCATTAACAAAGTTTTCATTGCTATTTTCTGCATCTTGCATTCTCTTTTATTTGGTGGAAGCGTTGGTAAGCCGTGATAGGGCGGACCCGGCAGTTGAGTGTAAGTCCGTTGGATTACCCTAGGTGTTCCCGTTAAACCACATAGGAGAACAGTGTAAGCATATATATATATATATATATATACTTATAGAGGGAAGTTTTTCTTCTTCAAATTTCTCTATTAGATGAGTTTAGCCTCAAATAGAACAGATAGCAGTCATGAAGCAGCTACAGAAACCAAAGACACCTTAGAACAAGATGTAATAAACCACAGTGAAATTACCAGCCAGAACTTGCAGGAATAGTTACAGAACTGGTCCATGCCTACCTTTAAAACAGAAGAAATCTACAGAAAAACCACTTTCAATTTTTCCTACATTACTCAAACTATAGAAAGAGAAGAATGTATTACTAGTAGCCGCCAAGCTATTTTTGTAATACCTGAAGACACAATTAGGAAATATAAAGCCAAATATCAATGGATTCATTTTGGAATGATCCAATTAGCCATAAAGCCAAACTTTCGGCAAAGATTGAACAAACCAGTCTTTGTTTGCCTTAGAGATAGAAGACAGACAGTATTTAAAGAATCTATCATTGGAGTCATACAAACAAATTTACATAATGGACCAGCATACTTTGATTGCTTTCCCAATTATGTAGCCAAAATTAAAGACCATAATGTCAGAAATGCATTAGTCCTTGAAGTAGGATCTGATGCTACTTGGGAGCTAGGAACTACTCCCATGGTAATCCAATATAGGATAACCTTTAAAATTACAAAGACACACCAGAATTTTAAAGCCATAAAAGAATCCCCAAAAGGAGAAACTATGTTAATAGAATTAGGAAACCATTCTATTACAACCGTTTTAGTGCCAAAAACTCTAAAACACGAAGAAATAGACTTCCCTACAGAATGGAAATTTCCTAAGCTTGCAAATTTTGCACCTTTAAAGACATTACAAATCGAAGAAATTACCCAAAATGAAGAAGGCGACATATCTATCTCTATGCTGAGTAGATCTGCTTCTTCATCAAGTCTAGGCACAAGGAGATCAACACCTAACTCTATCCCTAGGAGATCTGTTGACACCCATGATTACAGACAAAATTTAAGAGGAGTAAATTTTGAACCCAGAATACCTGAGCCAATTTATGAACCTCAACAGCCAAAAAACATTCCTGACTCACGATCTGAACTTGAAAGAGAATTTCAACCTTCAGATTATCATTCAGTCAAATCACAACTTAGAGTCATAAGAAAAAATACTTTTGAAATTAACAAAGACTTAATAAGAAAAGAATTTATGTTAACCATACATGAGAAAGAAAGAGAATGGTTCTTTGCAACCTTCTCAGATGAAGAACAAACAAACATAAGAAGTGAGTGGTATGAATCAAATAAAAGAAAACATCTATTTCTTTACTTGGTTTAAGATGTATACCTTTAATAATGAAATATTTAACCCCTTTGCTGAAAATCACCCTTCAATAAATGTCAATACTGCCCGAACAACAAATTGGATATGTAATAATAATACATGTGTAACAGCCATACATCCTCCTTTAAAAGAAATAAAAATTAAGATCGGAGAAGATGAAATCATCACCTCCCCTCTTAAAATTAAAAATGAACGGGAAGATAAAAGTCTTCAAAAAATACAACAACAAAATAATTATACAAATCAAATACTACATACAGTAAGTCAACAACTAACAAGAGTCGAAAATAATCTAGAAATGAAATCTACAACATCAACATCTGCCCCTCTAGGACTTCATCAGTTGGATCCCCAGCGACCAATCTTCAAACACCATTCCCAGAGAACAAGCCAAAACAATTAATTTAGGAAATACAGATAAACATCTACTAGAACAAATTAATAAGCAATTAGAAAAATTAAACCTTAAAGAAAAAGACACCTCCCACACTGCTAGAATTAACATCATAACAAAACTTGAACAACAATACAAAGATATTGAAGAAATCACATTTAACCGAATTAAACGAAATTACAACAATAATAAAAAGAACTATTATGCTAGACCTACCCTTCCAGATTTACAATTTGAAGAACGACCATTTAGTGGAACAAGCTATGATGGTAAATCCCTCTATGAATGGAATCTAGATGGATTAAGCGAATATGAAATCATGAATTTCACCCAAGAAATTGTCATGGCCATTACCGCCTATAGAATTGACAACAGTAATGACACAAACATCTTTGACCTTTTGGTTCACGGCTTTACAGGCAGTCTTAAAGGATGGTGGGAAAACATCCTTTCTGACTAAGATAGACATAACATAAGACATGCCAGCATAATCAGACAAAACCCAGTTACAGGAGATGAAGAAGTACTTTCATCCAATCTAGCCCAGTTAGTGTATACAATAATAAAACATTTCATAGGAGACCCCTTACAATTACAAGAACGCTATATGGTGCAACTAATGAACTTACGTTGCCCTACCTTAGCAAACTTTAGATGGTATAAAGATAATTTTATCCCCAAATTTTTTCAACGTCAGGATGGAAATTCTGATTTTTGGAAAAAAAGATTTATCTCAGGATTACCCCCACTCTTTGCAGAAAAGGTTCGTGATGAGTTAAGACAAACCGCTAGTGGAACTATAGCCTATAATCAACTTACATATGGTAATATAATTAACATAATAAATAAAGTTGGATTACGAATTTGTAATGATATGAAACTACAAAGAAGACTTTATTTAGATAAAAAAGACGAAAAACTAGAATTAGGTAATTTTTGTGAACAATATGGATTCGAAAAAATCTGTGCTCCTTCACAAAGAAAACCTCTAAAACGAAAACCTGAACACAGGCATGATACATCTTCAAAGACATACCAAAAACCCTATAAATATAAAAAATTTTCCAAATCTTCCTACAAAAAGAAGCCCTTTAAGAAATATTCTTCACAACAAAAACCCTTCTAACCAAAAGACAAGAAAAACATTGTTTGCTATAAATGTGGCCAATTTGGTCATTTTGCCAACAAATGTAAAACAGAACAAAAGATAAGAGAATTAAATATCAGTGAAGAAAATAAAGCCAATTTATTAAAAGTTATGATTAATAATGATAACATCAGCCTTTCTTCCACTTCGGATTACGAAGAAGAAGAAGAAGAACTCGAACATGTGTACAAACTACAAGAAGAAGATACACCTTCGGAATAATCAGAAGAAGACCCGGACCACGACACAGACTGTCAAAGTCCAGATTATTGTGATTGCTATAAATTTAGACAACAATTACAGATAAGAGTTCTCTCTAGTGAAAATATACAATTTTTTCTTGAAATTATAGACAAAATAGAAGATACTGAAATTAAACACCAATATTTATTAAAAATAAAAGACTTGTTAGAAACTCCAGCAAGTCAACCAATAGCGAAACCTCCCATAACAATGAAAACCATAATAGAGAAATTTGAAGAAGAAAAACTTCCCTCTATAAGTATCCAAGACTTACAACAAGAAATAAAATATTTAAAACATGAAATTAAACAAATAAAAGAAACTGAGCTACAACGAGATCTTGAAGTATTATACATAAAAGCCAGATTAGACCAATACCAACAACAGAAACATGATCCAAACGAACAACTAGACACCAGTACCTCCACAAACCAAAAACTTGCTCAAGAAATAAATCAAGAAAAATTTATTCAACGAATACAAAAGCAAACGTATCAAAAATGGTATTGTCAAATGCATATCGTTATAAACAATGAATATACTCAAAATTTAGTAGTATTAATTGATTCTGGAGCAGATATGAACTGCATCCAAGAATGATTAATTCCTACTAAATATTTCGAAAAGACATATGAAAGCCTTTCAGCCGCTAACAATTCTAAACTACAGATAAATTTCAAACTTACAAATGCTCATATTTGTAACAAAGGAATTTGCTTTAAAAACATATTCATGTTAGTCAATAACCTTAATGACCCAGTCATATTAGGAACGCCCTTTTTACAACAAATAACACCGTTTAAAGTAACTACGCTAGGCATAACCACCCGAGTTGGAGGAAGAGAACTTTGTTTCAAATGGATAAAACCCTCCATCACTCGCGAAATCAATTTGTTACAACAAGATTTATATACAGCATCAACAGTATAAAACGAAAACAAAATCAAATCAACTTCTTACAAAAAGAAATTCATTATAAGAAAATTGAACAACAGGTGCAAACCCCAGCCATACAACAACGAATCAGCCAGTTACAAAAACAATTTGAAAGTGAATTATGTGCTGACCATCCTAATGCTTTTTGGAATAGAAAAAAGCATGAGATTACTCTGCCATATGACAAAGAATTTAATGAAGAAAATATTCCCACAAAAGCTAGACCAATACAAATGAATGAAGAAACTTTAGAATATTGTAAGAAAGAGATTTAGCAATTATTAGATTAAAATCTTATCAGACCAAGTAGATCTGCTTGGAGCTGTGCAGCTTTTTATGTTAATAATCACGCTGAAATAGAAAGAGGAACTCCCAAAATGGTTATAAATTACAAACCTTTAAACGAAGCTTTGAAATGGATTAGATACCCTATTCCAAATAAGAATGATCTTATTGAAAGATTATCTAATGCTTCCATCTTTTCAAAGTTTGATATGAAATCATGCTACTATCAAATACAGGTAAAAGAAGAAGACAGATATAAAACAGCTTTCACGGTACCTTTTGGTCATTACGAATGGAACGTAATGCCCTTCAGTCTTAAAAATGCACCATCTGAATTTCAAAAAATAATGAATGACATATTTACACCCTACACGCATTTTACAATTGTTTACATTGATGATGTTTTAGTATTCTCTAAAAACATCGAACAGCACTTCAAACATCTACAGGAATTCAGCCAAATTATAAAAAAAAATGGATTAGTTGTTTCTGCTTCCAAGATGAAACTTTTCCAAGTAAAAGTCAAATTCTTAGGTTTTGAAATTTTTTTAATGATCTATTACCCCAACCCATAGAGTAATAGAATTTGCAGATAAATTTCCCGATGAACTTAAAGATAAAAATCAATTACAAAAATTTTTAGGATGTCTTAACTATGTCTCAGACTTCCTACCCAATCTTAGAAAGAAATGTAAGCCATTATTTCTTAGACTACAAAAACAACCTCCTGCTTGGACTTCCCAAATGACCCAAGTAGTTAAAGAGTTAAAGCGACAAGTTAAGAATCTTTCTTGCTTAGGAATCTCTCACCCTACAGCATTCAAGATTGTAGAAACTGACGCCTCCGATCTAGGATTTGGCGGTATCCTTAAGCAAAGAATAAAATCCAAAGAACAGGTAGTGAAGTATCACTCTGGAGCTTGGATGGACAGTCAGCAGAAATACTCCACCATCAAAAAGGAAAATTTATCAATTGTTTTGTGCATCACCAAATTTCAAAATGATTTGATAAATCAAAAATTTCTTTTACGTGTGGATTGCAAAGCCGCTAAAGATGTTTTACAAAAAGATATTCAAAACTTGGTTTCAAAGCACATTTTTGCCCGTTGGCAAGCTTTACTATCATGTTTTGATTTTGACATAGAATTCATTAAAGGAACAAACAATTCCCTTCCTGATTTTTTAACTAGGGAATTCTTACAGGAAAAATCCACTCTTCCTTCATGAGCTCATCCCGCAGTGGCTCATCCCGCAGAAATAAGGGCAAAAGCCCAATGCAGCCAAATACCCCAGCAAAAAGTTCTAAAGCCAAAACACCCGCTGACTATGCCACTTCCCCTACTCCGGCACAGTCATCACAAAGCCAAAATAGCCAGACACAAACATTTGCTCAGCGCTTAGCAGGTATTCCTCCCTCTCCACTGATTGAGGAACCGCAATATGTAAGAAAAGAACATATCCTTACAGTTTGTCCTTTGGAACAAGGCCAATACAGTGATAATATCACCAATACAATTACAGCTATATTTCCTTCTCATCCAACCGAGAAGATTGTTAATTTTCTCTCTACAGACACAAAAAAAGATCGTCTGTATTATGAATTGATACTAGTTGATACCGGATCAGCTCTTATCAGTCATCAAAAGGATAATACAGGCCGAGAATTTTCTCAGATCAAAATCAATAAAGTCATAACCTTGAAAGATTGGAAACAATCTCCTTTTACAGCTAAAAGGTTTTCGGTCAATTATCATGGCCTAACCTACAATTATCTTGATTATACAGCAGCATGGTACAACACCATGTATTACAGAAATTATAATCATTCTTGGTTCGTATGGTTTACAAGGGACTGTTCTGATCAATTCCCCAATTGGTTTCTCGAATGGTTACAGGCCTTTGGTCCTGTTAAAGAAATACTTCCTGCCGCTATCCTTGCAGGATTCATACAATTCAGTACAGCTGTTCGCCACCCAAATGCAGAAAAATCCTTTTATTTCTGCTACCATTTTCGCATTCCTTGGGTAGTCAGTTGGACATTTACAGTTATAAAAGGTGTACAGCTAGAGCTGTCAAAACGGGCCGGGCCCGTTGGGTTGGCCCGTCCAGCCCGCCAAAAATGACGGGCTGGGTTTAAGATTTTACAACCCGCCAAAATGGCGGGTTGACCCGCCCCGGCCCGCCTGCATGGCGGGG
>JASKGM010058683.1:0-53753 GCA_034509205.1 Ceratonia siliqua | reverse complement strand
AGAGGCAATAAAACAGTATCCTTAAACCCTAGCTGCTGCTGCCAACGTTTCACACATTTGAATATATATATGAAACCTTAATTCACTAATTACAAGTCTGCCCTTAGGTCAAAATGCCTTCCAATTGTTCAACAGGCCATCAGAAGGTTTTTAGGGCAACAACATCATTTAAAACGCACAGCTTTGATAAGTGGTCAGCAAAGGGACGACTTCCAGTGGCAGCATTCCGGTTCTGGCTTCTGAGCTAATTTTGATTCACTAAACATCCGAATCAGCCTTGGAGTTGTTCATAAAAGTTGTAGAGATTTGTCTTAGCTTTACTAAAAAATAAATTTCATAATTATAAGATGTCTAGAACTCAAGTTATAATGAAAATACAGAAGTAACATAAAAGCTCAAATAATGCTGAAATATGTCATTAAACCAAATTGGAGCTCAAAGTCATAAAGTGTAATTAAGCTGAAGGATTTAGGTATATGAGAGGGTTAAAAGAATAAATGTGAGGTTAAAATAGTATATGGAAATTGTGTTTATCAGAGGGTACTCATATAAATTTAAAGGACACATAGTAATGGGGAATAGGGAATGAGGGCCATAGAGTTCTTGGTGTACCCAAATGATTATAGTAGACACAATCAAAGTTAACTTTGCATCAATGGCTTTAAGGACTAGAAGTACTATCTGAACTAACAGCAAGGCTAAATCCGAGCTACTAATTTAAGATGCAATTTTAACATTGTGCATAAATCAAGAGTTGATAAAAAAATTGAACCAACAAATGCATCAGTCCCTATCACTTTAGAGGGATGAAGAGAGATTTGAAATCACAGGATTAAGGTGCAAATCATAATCATTTTGAAAAGAAAAGAAACATCCAAGTCACTTTACCAGAAAAATTAGTCAAACTAGTACACACAAGTTTTGAACAGAGAGCAATATCATTTTTTTAAAAACATAGGTTGGCACTTTTAGTTTCCAAAATTACAAATTAAAATCACTTGAAATAAATGATAGCATTATGGCAACTTTTTGAAGCATGCTAATCAAAATTATGTGAGAGGCATGATGACAGAACTAAAATCACAAGATTAAGGTGAAAAATAGAATCATTTTGAAAAGAAAAAAAAACTTAGACTCACTAGTTCTGGAAAAAAAGAATATCAAAATCACTTAACTACAAAAATCAGCCAGCCTAATACAACAAGTTTAGAACAGAGAGCAATATCATTTTTCAAAAAACAGAGGTTGGCAATTTTAATTCCAAAAATACAAATTAAAATCACTTGAAATAAATGATAGCAAACTGATAACTTCAATTTCAAAACATGCTAAGCAAAATTATGTGAGAATAAAGATGACAGGTTTGCAATTTATTCTCAAGATGCACCCTGGTATAAGAAGGAAGACAACTCCCAAATGCATCATTATAGAATCAAACGCCCCCTTTACCTGTAAGTCCCTAGGATTTTAACCAAGCATTGTTGTACCCTAAGAACCTACCAACGCCCTAGCTCATTGAAATCAAGAAACAAAGGAGATGCAGGAATAATCAGCAAGCAAAATGAAGTTGCCTTACCTTCTTGAAGCATTACACAAACATCCTCCCCTTTTACTTAAACCTCCAAACTTCACGGCATTTACAAATCCTTTAAAAGAAAACAAAGAAGCCCCAAACAGTGACATTAGTGATTGTAAAAACCTCATTATCTCTCATTGCCTTCGTTCCCCTTATGGCCGAGAATAGACCTTGAGTGAGATGGAGATTAAGTGTCCAAGTGGTTGTACAGTATGATGTGCACTGATGAGGGAGCAAGACCATGGGTTGGAGCAAGGATTGTTACCTAGTTGCCAGAGAGAAAATAGAGCAGGGGAGCATGAGGGAGTCAGAAGCTGCACACTGTGAATGTCATGAGTGAGTTGGCTGAGGCATAAAGGAGAAAGAGAGATAGTGAAGTAGAGGGGTAATGATAGCGTAGTGAAGGCACGTGTGATAGTATACAACGAAGTGCAGAAAAAGAGGGACCAGTTGCTAGGGTTTAAAAAAGAAAATGATGAGTTAAGTGAAACTTACAGGGTCGAGTTATTTGTTAGGTTAAACTAGGTTGCACACTAGGACCAATTTAGGCTCAAGGGTGAGTGGGCATGGGCTTTAGGTGGGTTCAAAGGGATGTGGGCTGGAGGTGATAAAGGTGACAAAAAAAATGGAAATAAGGGAACTTAGTTTTGGGCTCATTTTCTATTTTTGATTTTGCTTCTTTTTCTTCTTTCCTTTTGTATTTTTTTTTTTGGAATTTAGATAACATAATGAATTTTAACACCTTTTGCATTTCTTTTTTTTTTGTACTTATTTTGTATTTTTTGTATTTTTTTGTTAAATAAAAAAAAGAGACTAAACAAAATTGAGTGTTTACAAAAATAGTTTAGAATTTTATTTTTTTCTGGGGGGCATTAATATGGTCTTGATATTTTATTTAAATTTTATAATATGTGATATTATATGCCATAATATGTCATGTAGACCATAAGGTGCTAATCAGCTCATGCATACATTATGTTTTATATTTTAAAAAAGTTTTAAAATGATAAAATATAAGAAAGACGAATAATTAGCAAGATGGCTAATTAAGACTTAAATTTTCCAACTAAATAATTAGTAAGGAATTAAATTAGGTCCATAATTGATAAATTATTCCAAGGTAATTAATTTCCAATTAAAGATTTGAGTTAGAATTAATTAAGTCACCTAGTAAATAATTAGTCAATTAAATTACCTAAGTTAATTTTCAAACCAAGAGTTAGTGTGAAAATAATTAGGAAATGCATAATGAATTAAACAAACAATATTCCTAAATAATTAGTAAGAGTTACTAATACAAATCCTGTCAAGGAAACCTAGTTCATAAACGATTTAGGTGTTCTAAAGAATACATGTTACAAAACTGGGTAAATCAACTTAGCATAATTAATCAATTAATTAAATTAATTAATTGAAATATTGAGTGAGAGAGGGTACTAGTAATCCTAGAACTCACGGCCTCTAACCATTATCATCTATTGTCATAGAGTTTATGTCACTCCTTACAGGCGAGCATATACTCAGGCCTTGACTAGAGTTGATTTCCTAAGTCATAAGTCCACCCTGGTGGAACATTAAGTATGACTTTTGATAGAAGCATACTTCGTAGTACATCTAGATGAGATGAAATGGTTGGTTAATACACTCAACGTTAACCTATCAATATACTGCCTATATTAGCTATGTTGATAGATTAATAGGCCAAATAAGGCACTCTTTAACTATGCTAAGTATGAAGATATCGGGTA
Source organism: Ceratonia siliqua (assembly GCA_034509205.1). Classification (NCBI taxonomy): domain Eukaryota; kingdom Viridiplantae; phylum Streptophyta; class Magnoliopsida; order Fabales; family Fabaceae; genus Ceratonia; species Ceratonia siliqua. The sequence continues at coordinate 50,429 of JASKGM010058683.1, read as the reverse complement.
GCAAAGTTGAGTGGTAGTAGTAGTTTAATTTGTAATAAGTATTCATGGCCTATAGTTAGTTGCTTATTGCAAAAGGTAAATGACCATAAAACAAGAACAATATGCTCATGTATATATGCATCATGTTTAAAAGCCCATTCAATAGCTATAGCTTACTAATATTAAATGTGTTTACTATAGAATATCCCTTAATCATAAACCCCCTGTCTATTCTCCTTAACAAATGCATCCTGACCTGTGAGAATTATGTAGAGTGGAAGAGAAATCTAAACCGTTTTAAATTTTGATAAGATTACATGGGTCCTTTATTAGCAAGCACCCCCTTATCTAACTCCTAACTCACTACCAAACAAAATCGAGAATCATAAGAGGGGGCATGATGCCAATACTCTAGCTAAGTGCCATATACTAGACTCAATGACCAATGTGTTGAAGTAGTAGCATGATGGCATAGAACATGCCCCTAACATGATGTAGCATTTACATGAGATGTTTTGTGTAAAGACTTAGTCTGCTAAAGTGAGAGCTATCAATACTTTCAAGGACCTTTAAGTGGAAACCATGGGGGCCAGTGAGATATTACATGCTTAAGGTAATCTCATGCCTTAATGAGGGTGAGCTACACAGGGCTGGGATTGATTCGGATGTCAAGTGTCCATGATCATTCATAGTCTAAACTTATAGTTTTTACAATTCAAGTTGGACTATGAATTGAATAGCAGGGACTATACCCTTAGTGGGTTAATGAATGACCTGCTAGCTATGGAGGATGTTCCTGAAATCAAGAAGAACCTAGAGGCAAATGTTGTAGTTGTGAAGCCCAACAAGGCAAAGGGGCCAAGCAACAAAAAGAAAAGGAATACCAAGAAGTCGGTTGGGTTAAAGAATAAGCCCATGAAAAAGAAGGCTCCAAAGTATAGTACTAAAGGAAAGTGTTTCCACTATGGTACTAATGAACTTTAGAAGAGGAATTGCAAGACTTACCTTATATCTGTAAAAAATAAATAAGGTACGGGTTTTCTAAAAATGTTAGAAGCTCTTTTAGTGGATGATTATATTAATAGATGGATAGTAGATTCTGGAGTCACTAACCATGTTTGTAATTCTTTGCAAGTGTTCCAGACAAAGAGAAAGCTAACTGAGGGTTGGTTCTAGACGAGGATGGAAAATGGTGCACTTGTTTCAGCTTGAGCAGTGAGAGTCATTACCTTGATGTTTTCGAATAACAAGCTATTAGTTTTAGATGATGTTTATTTTATGCCTAGACTTTGCATAATTTGATTTCTATCTTTCATCTATACTAGGAATAATTTATATCATGAGAACAAATTATTTGGACTGCAAATGTTGCAGATAGAAATTCACCTAAGTCTAAAAGAATCAAGGAATCTAACATAGATAAAAGTTATCTATGACATTTGTGATTAGGTCATATTAATCAAAATAGGCTAAGCTAACTAGTAAATGATGCTAGTATAACATATATCATTTAGTGTTCTTTACTAGTCTATGAATCATGCATTGAGGGAAAAAAGACTAAGTCATCATTTAAGGCAAAGGGAAATAGGATGCTGGATTTATAGACTTGGTACACCCATATGTATGTGGACCAATGAAGATTCAAGCTATAGGAGGTTATGTTTATTTGATAACCTTCATTGATAGTCTCACAATATGGTGTTATGCATTTAATGCACAGCAAGAGTGATTCCTTTGGAAAGTTCAAGGAATTCAAAGCCAAAGCTAAAAGGTAGTTAGGAAAACTATTGAAAAAACTTCAATCAGATTGTGGTTGTAAGTATTTATCTTGAGAGTTTTATCAGTTTTTGGTCAATAATGGAATCATTTCTAATTTATCGGCACACAAAACACCTCAACAAAATAAGGTTATTGAAAGAAGGAATATAACTCTTTTAAAAATGGTAAGTCAATGATATCCTACACTGCATTACCATAATTGTTATTGGGATATTGTATATAGACAGTAACATTCCTACTAAACTTTGCTCCATCAAAGGTAGTGCCTATGATACCAAGGGAGCTATGGACATGACATAAACTATCTTTAGTCACTTGTGAACTTGCGGGTATCTGGCACATGTGTATATGCCTGAGTCTAGAAAGATGAAACCAAAGTCAGAGGTATGTTTGTTTGTCGAATATCCTAGGGGTATAAGGGGTACTACTTCTATAGCACCTAGGATAAGAAGGTATTTGTTAGTGCAAATGTGACCTTCTTACAAGAGGATTTTGTGAGAGATCATAAACCTCGTAGCAAGAATGTTGTTAAAGAACAAAGGGTTAGGTCAGAATCTAAGCATAATTTTGATAAAGTCATAACTGGTACTGATTCAAGAATTGAATCTGAACTAGCATCACCTCGTTGTAGTGGAAGGGTTGTTAGACACCTAAGAGATGCATGGATTTAGGAGAGCACATTGTGGCTCTCTAAGATGAACATAAATAAGATCTCATTACATATAAGGAAGCCATTAATGATGTAGATGCTCTTCATTGGCAAAAGGCAATGAAATCAGAGTTAGAATTTATATTCAAACAAAATCTAGACTCTTGTAGATGTACTTGAAGGAATAAAACCAATTGGGTGTAAGTGATCTATAAGGGAAATAGAGGAATTGATGGGAAGGTGGAGACTTTCAAGGCTAGGCCAAGGGTTATACCTAAAGAGAAGGTATCAACTATGAATAAACGTTCTCACCGGTTACTATGCTTAAATCCATTAGGATCCTGTTATCGATTACTACATATCTTGACTATGAGATATGCTAGATGGATGTTAAGATCGCGTTCTTAAATGAGGATCTTGAAGATTATACCTATACTGCTCAATCAGACGGTTTCATTGAAAAGAGCCAAGATCACAAAATCTGTGAACTACATAGGTCCATCTATAGACTTAAGTGGAATCATGAAGTATAAGATTTGACAATGTAGTTAAGTCTTATGGATTTCAACAAAATATAGACAAACGGGAGTCTATAAAAGATAAAGAAAAGTAAGGTTGTCTTGCTAGTACTATATGCAGATGACATTATACTCATTGGGAATGAGGTAAGAATGTTATCTACGGCAAAAGGATTGCTGAATTAGCAATTTCAGATAAGGATTTAGGAGAGGCTAGCTATGTTCTTAGGATCCAAATAATAAGAGATCATAAGAACAAATAAATAGCCTTGTCCCAAGCAACCTACATTAACAAGTTCTTGACAAAGTTTGGCATACAGGACTCCAAGAGAGGTTTCACACCCTTTAGGCATGGAATCAAACCTTCTAAGAAGCAGTCACCCAATACTCCTCAGGAAGTTAAGCAAATGAGATAGATTCCCTATGCATCCGCAGTGGGATATCTCATGTATGCTATATTTCTAAACCTGACGTCTGCTATGCATTTAGTTTAGTTAGTAGGTTTCAATCAAACCTTATCATGGAACACTAGACTGTAGTCAAGTGTATATTTAAGTATCTTCATTGGACGAAGAACTACATGCTAGTGTATTTCAATAGTGACCTAATTTTGATTGGATACATGAACTCATATTTCTAGTCTAACATTGATTATTGAAAATCAACATCGGGCTTGGTTTTCACATTAGCTGGTCCAGCCATTGTTTGGAGGAATGTGAACCAATCTTGCATTGGTAACTCCTCAATGGAAGTAGAATATGTTGCAGCTTATGAAACTACAAAGGAAACTGTTTGATTTCACAAGTTCCTTAAGGACCTTGAGGAGGTTCCAGATGCAGAAAAGGCTATAACTCTCCAATTGTGATATTAGTGAAGCAGTGACAAAATCAAAAGAATCACAAAATCATAGGGCAGCCAAACACATTGAGAGAAAGTATCATCTCAAAAGGGAGATAGTATAACTTAGGGAAGTGGTCATCATAAAGATTACAATTGAAAAGATTCTGGCCAATGCATTCACAAAGGCTCTTTCACAGAAAAGCATCAAGGGTCACCCAGAAGGATTAGTGATTAGGAATATGTTGTATTTACTTTAGGACAAGTGGGAGATTGTTGGGAATAAGTTATCCTAGAAAGTCATTTGTATTCCCCAATTTGATGAAAGTACATTTTTATATTAATAAATAAAGAGTTTATTTATGTAATCTTCATTTTCTAGTTGTTAAGGTTCCTAGATTCTAATAAACCAAGCTACATTTGCATAAAGGTTATGCTAAAGGAGATATGTATCTTTGATAAATCTAAAATAACATTAACAATCATTGAATAGAGTTGGTCACTCTATTCAATTAATACTGTAGTATCCAGATTACCTCCATAGAAAAAATGCGATTCTTTTTTAAGGGAATAATGAATCTCAAATCATTGAAGTAGTAAACTTCAAGTAATAACGCTATTAAATGAATTGGAATCAAGTGAGATATCAAGTTCAATTTAATATCATTACTTTGAACTTGAACTCATACATATTGCATATGCTAGTGGCAAAACCAAAATCCTAATGGATTATGGACTTGTGTTCATAACCATTGTGATATTTGATATACTATGGGTACGACCATTGTGTGACGTTGGTCAAGACTCTGAATGTTGGGATTATAATGGGAATGAACATCTAGGAATAGGAAATGAAGTTTGTAGCATTACATCACATTTAGTGATTTTAAGAAGATAAGTGACATATTTAAAACCTTATCGCTGGTTGCAATGCTTAAATTTATCAAGAGCTTGTTATCCATAGCTGCACATCTTGACTATGAGATATGCCAGATGGATGTCAAGACCGCATTGTTGAATAAGGATCTTGAAGTGCATATATAGATGGCTCAACTATACAATTTCATTGAAAAGGGCCAAGAGCACAAAGTCTATGAATTGCATAGGTCCATCTATGGACTTAAGCAAGCATTGAGATCTTGGAATATAAAGATTTGATGCTGCAATCAAGTCTTATGGATTCCAACAAAATGCAGACGAACCCTGTGTCTATAAAAGAATACAGGAAGGTAAGGTTGTCTTCCTAGTAGTCTGTGTAAACAACATTATATTCATTGGGAATGATGCAGAAATGTTATGTATAGTAAAAGAATAATTGAATCAGTAGTTTAGATGAAGGATTTAAGGGATGCTAGCTATAGTCTTGGGATTGTAATGATAAGAGATTGTAACAACAAGCAGATAACCTTGTCCCAAGCAACCTATATTGACAAATTGTTTGGCAAAGTGTGGCATGCAGGATTCAAACTTTCTAAAGAGCAGTTGCCTAATACTTTTTTGGAAGTTGAACAAATGAGATGGATTCCCTATGTATCCACAATGGAATGTCTCATGTATGCTATATTTTACACTAGACCATACATCTGCTATGCGATTAGCCTAGTTAGTAGGTTTCAGTTAAGCCCTAGAACACTAGACTGTGGTCAAGTGTATATTTAAGTATCTTCATAGTACGAAGAACTACATACTAGTATATTCTGATAGTGACCTAATTCTGATTGGGTACCATGACTCAGATTTTTAGTCATTGATACTAGAAAATCAACATCTAGCTCCATTTTCACTTTGGGAGTGTTAGCCATTGTTTGGAGGAGCATAAAGCAATCTTGAATTGCTGACTCCACCATGAAAGCAAAATATGTTTTAGCTTGCGAAACTACAAAGGAAGCTATTTGGTTACGCAAGTTCCTTAAAGACCTTTAGGTAGTTCCAAATGCGAATAAGGTTATAACTTTCTATGTGATAATAGTGGAGCTATGGCAAACTCAAAAGATTCGTAGAATCATAGGGCATCCAAACACATTAAGAGAAAGTATCATTTTATATGGGAGATAGTACAGCACAAGATTGTGACTGAAAGGAATCTGGCTAATCCATTCACAAAGAGTCTTTCACATAAGAGCTTTAAGGGTCACTTAAAAGGATTAGGGATAAGGGATATGTCATACTTGCTTTAGGGTAAGTAGGAGATTGTTAGGAATATGTCTCCCTAGAAAGTAAGTTGTATTGCCTAATTTAATATAAATACATTTTAATATTAATAAATAAAGAGTTCTGTAAGCTTTATTTTTTAGCTATTAAGGTTCCTATATTCTAATAAACCAAGACACATTTGCATAAAAGTTATGCAAAAGGAGATATGTATATTTAGATGAATCTAAAATAATATTCATAGTCACTGAACAGAGCTGGTCACTCTGTTTAATTAAGACTATAGTGTTTGGATTACCTCCATAGAAAGAATGAGATTCTTTTCTAAGAGAATGATTAATCTCAAATCATTGAAGTTGTAGACTTCAGGTAATAACATTATTAAATAAATTGGAATCAAGTGAGATATAAAGTTCAAGTCAATATCATTACTTTAAACTTGAACTCACACACATTGCATGCACCAATGGCAGAGCCAAAATCTTGATGGATTATGAAATTGTGTTCATAACCATTATGATCTTTGATATACATTGGGCACGACCATTATGTGACATTGGTCATGACTCTATATGTTGGGATCATTATGGAAGTGAAAATTTGTGAACACAAATCTAGGAAATGGAGTTCGTAGCATTACATCACTTTTGGTGATTTCAAGAAGACGAGTAACATATCCGAGCCTAGTGAAATGATGAATTAACAACTCATTAGTTCAAGATGATTTTAGAAAAGTTCTAAAAGATTATTTGTCACTTATCAGATGAAATATAAGACAAGGGAACAAAATTGATGTAAGGGGTAAAATGGTAATTTTAACTTGTGTCAATGGATGGCTACGAAGGTTCACAAATTACAGGTTTGCAAATTGGACAAATCAATGTTCAACATTGACTTCTCGTAATTTTAGGAATTATCAAGAGTACAATCATGAGTCTTTGATAAAATGACTTCATGATTAATAAAATAGGATTATCTTAATGAGATTAAAATATTTCCAAATTTATTGAAGCTTGAAATTCCAATGTCCAAATAGATTCCCCACTTAGCTTTAGAGAGTTCAATCCACATTGAGTTGGAATAGATTTAAGATGAAGTTAATTGATAGCATTTCGGCTAATGTCTTTATTAAGATAAGAATTGTCTTAATTTAGCCAAAGAGTTATTTTAAAACAAATGTTGTCTAATCATTCTTCAAAATGTGAAGAGCATTTTTGTCACCAAAGAAATAAAAATAATTCTCACATTAGTTGTCTAATTTAAACAAGTATTGTTTTAATTAGACAATATAATTTTAAGACAAAGGTTTGTTTTAATTAAGATAAGTGTTGTCTCTAATTAGGACAACCTTTTATCTTAGTAATAATTTTGGTTTAATCACTTTAAATTAATATTTGAATTGTTCAAATATTTAATTTGAAGAATTTTATTAAAACAAAATTAAATCACCATTTAATTAGGATTTTCAGCTATATCATTTTGTTAGGATAAAATTAATTTATTATTTATTTATTCCAATATTGTTGCAAAGTTTGTATTGTTCAAACTCTGCTCCCCATGTGATGGAGAGGAGCATGCCTAAATGGAGGGGAATTGATTCCCTTTTAATTATCCTAATTATTCTAGTGAATAAATGATTAGAAATTAAAAGAGTTTTAATTTCTTAGGTGACCTACATTCACTCTGAGACAACTAAGTCAGAGGGATTTAGTTAAATAAAATTCTTTATTTGAATTTTATATTCGAGCATGACCAATTAGAAAGCCCCACATGTTTTATTTAAGAGTTAAATAGAATATGACTTTATCAATTGAACAATAAATTATTAATTAATAAATTAGTTAGATATTTTGATTATCTTTTCTCCCTAGTAGGCATCTGGAATCCTTAAGTTTTAGGGAAGGATATTTTGAATACAAAAGAATGACTTAAGGTTAGGTTAGTATAAATATAAATGGCCGAAATTATTAGAGAGAAAAACACCTTGAGAGTGCCTCAAGTTTTTGAGAGAAAAACATTTAAAGAAAAAGTGAGTTTTGTTTGAGTGCCTTCATAGATTTCTATACGCCATACTTGAAGGGAAAATGAAGGTTTTCTAATTTACTTTGAAATTTATCAGTCATTTTCTTTCTTCTTTTGTTTTATTCCAATCACTAAGCCTATTCACCATAGGTTTCGTGGATTGGTACTTCCCTAAGAATAAGTTGTCAGTGTGCTTGGTTTGAAAGTATATCACAAGATTAATGTGACTACAAGGAATATGTAAATTTCTTATCTATTTTACTTATCTTTCTAGCATTGAGTTATTTGCCTATGCATTTTGTTTTTGCCTGTTTACAAGCTTGAATGTTTTAAAAAAATTTAATCGCATGCCTTTATCGTAAACACTTAGGATAAACAACTAAATCCAACAATTTGTGCATAGTGAAATGATGAATTAACTGCTCATCATTTCTAGACAATGATAGAAAAGTTCTAGAAGATTATCTCGTCACTTATCAATGAAGTACGAGACCAGGGGACAAAATTGACATAAAGGGTAAAATTATAAAATTTAGGAGTGTAGAATCCCCAAATTTTAGGGATGGCTATTTTTGAATTGCACTTAAGTGGCCTAGGGTTAGACAATTATAAATATAATTTAAACCTCTCCTCACCTTATAAGGCCTACCTATACACATTAGAGAAAGAGGGGGGAGCCAGAAAACACATTGAGAAAATAGAGAGAGTCATTTACTCTAATTCTTAAGTGGCTGAGATCTTGTGTAAGGTGATTGTGTAATTTCTATACGCAATGCTTGAAGGAAAAAGGAAGGCTTTCTATTTCATTTTTGAGAAAGCTATTTATTTAATTCTTTCATCTTTTATTTTCTTCCAATCACTAAACCTATTGACTAGAAGTTCCATGGATTGGTGATTCCCAAAGAATAGGTGGTAAGTGCGCTTGGTTAGGAAGCAAACTGAAAAAACTAAAGTGACTACAAGAAGTATGTGAAAATTCTCCACTCCTTCAACCTAGCCGTTATGTGATTTTGCTTTGGTATTTTGTATTTGCCAGTTTTACAAGTTTGTAATGTTTTAAAAAAATCCTAAAACTCATGCTTGTACCATAAACACCTAGGGGTAATCACTAGATCAAACATTATTCCCAAAAGAAAGAAGAAAAGAAGAAGAGGACAATGGCCTCGCATAAAGGTCATAGAAGATGAAATCTAAGGGTTTAATTATGTAGCCCTTTTGAAGAGCAAAAACATTATGACCAATGCACATAAAAAGTGACAAGGTCTAAGCAGGAATATGGCAAAATGTGGCTCCCTTTTAAAGATACTTAGTTGAAATGTTTTTAAAAAAAGAAGGAATGAACAATGAAAGAGATACATGGAATGCACAAAAATAAAATGGAATAAGAGATAAGAGATAAATATGATGCATAAAAAGAAATGTATAGAATATAAAATGAGATCATTCAAGAGATACTACGATGAGACATACAAAGTTTGAAAAAAAAATCATTCAATAGAGATAATTAAAACCCTAATTTCCACAAGCATGAAAGCTATGGTATGAAGCCTCCCTCCTAGGGGGTCATTGGCATACATAAATAGAAAAAGAAACAAGGCTACACAAAAAATCCTCACACAAAGCTTTTAACTACCTCATGACTTGAAAAACAAATTATGTAAGAAAGAGTTAGAGAGGAAGAATGCAATGTAAAAGTTAAGTGAATTTCCTAACTAAATGGTGATCTTATCAAAAGAAAAAGGTAAGAGGAGACTAAGGGTTAACTTATAAGTGAGAAGGCATGAAAGGCTCCTCCACATTTATTGTCCTTGTAAATTCCTCTTTATTCCATATATCCATGATGCATTTCACCTCTTTTAGCCCTTTGAAGAGCTTAAACCTTTTTGGTCATCTCCTTCATTGTCTTTTAACAAAGTTTCCCACTACTTTGTACAATTATCTAAATGTGACATATTAGCAAGATAACATGGTTGTGCAGGACACTTTCCTACATTATTCATTTGTAAGTAGTTATGTGGTGCCCTCTCTTGTTCTGAAATTGTTGGCTAACTCAAGTTGTACAGTACATACCTCGTCAACTACACTATTATCTATGAACATGGGTCTGCGTCTCAACCATGGTGAATTTTTTGAGAAGGTCCATGATTTAGGATTTACTATTACGTGGGATTTCATGGCCATGTCCTTAGGTTCCTCTTTCTTGTCAAACCCTTCCTTATTGCACAATTTGCTGTACCGATAGTTTTTAACATCCTTAGCAGATCTTCCAGGAAGTCTTCCATCAATCAGCGATTATTTAATTAATACTTCAAGATATGAGTTCACTAAAGAGTAAGTTGTCTCTAAATGACAAGAACGTCAAATATTTTCCCATATATATGCTTATGGTATGTTGAGTGTTGTGATAATTCAATGAAAGCAATTGCATATTATCATAACAAGTAATAAAGTGATAAGTAGAGTATCATTTCCACAGGGATTTGCTACTAAATTTGCCATTTATTAAAATGATCTAAACCTACTTTCATCTAAGCTATCAATTGCAAAAATCTAACATTAAATTAAAAGACAAATAATAGTGAACTAAACTAAATTGACCAACCAACAAGATGAATAATCAACCAAGGGTAAAGGACCTAGGACTACAATCTTTTCTCAACACTTCACTTGAATCTCTCCACTCTTCCGTTGATGCACTAATTAGTCCAACTGCTAGCTAAAAGCCTTAATTTATCTAAACCTTTTCGGATAATCAGTTAGAATCACCCTTAATCAAAGGTACTCTATATTCCTATGAGTAACTATTAATCAAGAATTCATTATGTTCAAAATCTTTCTTTGTCTACATATGTCATGTCAGTATATTCCTATCATACTTAAACTTAAGGCTTTCACTCACTGATCATATCTCACTTTATTCATGGCTAAACCCAAAATCCCCTTTCCAAGTTCATTGGTTCCTAAATCAATCTACTTTGTGGCCAATTAATTAGAAGTATGGAACACAAAATAGAACAAGTAGTATGAAAACCAATTAATTCTAATCAAAGAAGAGTAAATCAACTTAACTTACATGTTGAGTTCCAATTGTAATCCTATATATTACTCCATTAATGGAATTGTAAAAACACAAGTTAAAGTTATAACTAACATTAGAAATTTCAAAGATGAAAAGTTAAGAGAATGAGAAAATATAATAATTGATGGCTCGAAACTCTTTATCTCTCAGCTTCTTATCTCCAAGACATGTAGTCGTGGCACCTTGTCTCCAAGCTTAGCTAATTCTTCTCCAAGTCCAAAAGTCCCCCTGCTCTGATCTCACTATTGATATTTATTAAACTTTGCACACTGGCACTGTGGCTTTAGGTCTGGAGGTTGATCTCACCATGCTTGCCGTTGGCACCATAACTTCACATCATGGGTGCTACAGTGCCAGGCTCTTTGGTTGCGAGCTGGAAATTCTCTTTGATTGGGTGCCGCGACTTGCTATGGCGGGCGCTGTGGAGCCTAACCCTCTGGTTTATGACATAGTCTCATCACTTGGTCATGGCGACTTCAAGTCATGGGTGTTATGACTCTAAGCTTGCTAGAATTTGTCTGAAGGAGCCTTCCTATGCTAAAATATTGCCTCTATAAAAATAAATAAAGAGAACTAGTAAATTACCAAAAAAAAAAACTTAAATGCTATCAAATATCAATTCAACGACATCTAATTCTTCAATATAAAACTAAATTATCAAATATCCCTAAGCTTGAGTTTTTGTTCATCCCCAAGCAAAATTAAATTAAATAAAACATAACTAGTGAAAACTAACAACACTTTTGCTATGTTTCTTACATTTGCATTTCACATACTTCTATGAAAGCTAAGCTTTAAAGAATGGGGAAGACATCTCAAAAAAACTTAATGAGTTCAAGGACTAAAGCATCTTTCATAGTTCATCAAATCATGTATGTGTGTATACCCAGCACTTTGCAACTTGGATTGGTATATGCAAATAAGCAAACAATCAAACTCAAGCTTCTTATTCTCCACTTGTTCATTTTGTATTTTTTTTCCTGAATAGTAGTTGGTTCTAGGATGTGAATCACCTTTTGAAGTTAAAACTGCTTACTTTTGGTATATATTCCAATTACTCAATAACTCACATTCAACTAGTATGCTTTGCATCTCATAATCTAAGTACCATTTGACATGAATGCTCTCCACTTTTGGTGTGAACACTTAGTTACTAAGTAACTATTGAACATTGAAGCATTGTCTTACCTTTATTCTCATCACTAAACAATTTTTATGAGATTTGGGGCAAAAATCAAACATTTTCACTCAATTCACAAAGAACTCTCAAGCTACAAAGTATATAGCTAATTGCTCTAAAAATTTGAAAAGATGATCATGAAATAATGATTTAACCAAAGAACTAAAAAACAATTTTCTCAATGCTTCTCAACTCTAAGAAAACTAAACTCCATGAAAGTAGTTATTTTAAATGTAAAGAAATTAACAGATAGTGTAAAAGTCCTAATCATCTAAAAATTCTACAAGTCCCCTAAAACCTAAACTATTCACTGTCAACAATGTTTATGGAAGTCAAATCATGAATGTTTAAAATGGATTTGGTCATGACTATTTTATTGAAAACAAAAATAACAAAGCAAAGATAAAGGAAAGAAACTACCAATGTGTTGCCTCCCATCAAGCCCTTCTATAAAATCCCTCTTTTCGGGTGGTTTCATGCAGCATAGGCATCGCTACCGTAAGTGATGGGAGTAGCAGCGTTAAGGCCTTAGCTTCCCCTTTCCATGTGTAGGTACTACAACTTCCAAAATAGAGGCTGCAATGTTGATGACAAGATAATTAGTCCTTGTAGCATCCCTGCAAAACACATTATACCATTTTAAGAACAAAACATACTTGAAAACACAAAACAATCCCTATACGTATCGAGTTCTAGTGCCTCACATTGAGTCTTTGTTCTATATCAAGGAGGTGAGGCATCTAGTAACCACCAATGTTCTCTAGAATTAGACTCAGTCACCCAAGAAGAGTCGTAAAGAGAGTCAAAAAGAGAAGTATCCAAAAAAATATTGTTAGCACCATCTATTGTATTTACCTTGAAGCACTTTTAAGATTCATTGGGGTTTACTTGTAGCTAGGAATGGTCTCCTCAATATGATATAAACCTCTTGATTCTCCTTCATATCTAAAACAATAAAAGCATCTACAAAAATAAATTTATCCAATTTAACCATAACATCTTCCACAACTTCCTTATAATAGGTAAGTGATAAACACCATTTCTATACATTAGTTAAACCTCAAATTTAGCCTTTTAAACCTCTTGTATGCTTAATTTATTGGGTTTGGGCACATGTTATAAGTTTGAATTCTAATTGGGTTTAATTGTATCTTTTAGCATTATTTAGACTTTTATGCTGCTTCTGTATTTTGGCCATAACTTGAGTTTTAGACATCTAATAATCACAGATTTTTTCTTGTACAAAGCTAAGAGAAATATTTACAACTTTGATGAAGAGCTCCAAGACTAAATTGGATATATAGTGGGTCAAATTCTGCCTGGAAATTAGAACTAGGATGCTGTCACTAGAACTCCTTATATGCAGGCCACTTATCAAAACTATAGTGTTTTGCTTATACTGTTGCCCTGGAAATTGGTTAATGAGCTAGTCAGATAGCTGGAGTGATTTCAACCTAGAAGTAGAGTTGTATTTATTGATTTTAGGGTTATATATATATGTTGAAGCTACGAAACGTAAAGAGTAGCTGGAGCACTGTTCCATTGCCTTCGTCCATACTTTCTTCTCTATTCTCTCTAGGGTTTCCTTTATTTTCCTGTAAGTGCATCCCTCTCATTCATGGAGGGCTAAAACCTTTAATCAATCCTAGGGGTTGATAGTCTTGATGTTTGATTTTGAGATCTTGTCTTAAGTATTTTCCAATTCAATCATTTATCAAGTTTCATCCTCTTTTTTTTTTTTCTGATTCTGATTAAGTTGCTTAATTTGATTGGGATGTTCATATGATAGTTGCATAGTTACCATGTGTCAAAAGATAACTATAGAGACTGAACAAGGCATCAAAGCTATTTGATTAGTTGTTTAGCTTGGTTAAATTCTATTCTTTTAGGTCAATATGGTTTTAAATGGATGCTTAATTTGTTTAACCTTGATTGATTAAATTCTAGATGCTTTTCTAGTAATGGACCTAAGGATCATATTGAGGCTTCTTAATATGTTCTAAAAACCAAGAGCTCAATTAGTGATTGAATGACTCATTATTGGTCAAGGATAGATTAAAATCAAGACTAGTTACTCTCCCTGGATTAGTTGTTTTCCAAATTATGTTTATCATTGTCATTGCTTTTAGTTGATTAATCTTTATCAAAACACCTCCCTTGTTGTTACTTTCCTAATTTGATTACATAGTTAAAGTGATCCAAGGATTCGACTCGGTGTTGCCTTATAATGCAGTTATTTGGTGAATCGGTATTAGAGATTTAATTTGATAGCTTCGGCAGTTATCAAATTTTGGTGCCATTGCTAGTGATCATTAGGATTTTGATAAATCTTATTAGATGTATAATTTACTACTAATCTATCACTAACCCCTGATTGCTGTGTTTTGGTGGTTTCCTTGGTGAAAACACGTGGTTCTAGGTCATTTTTCATAATTTTGTATGAACAAATGTGCTTAGAATGACTTGAAACTTGGTCAGTTGAAGGAAAATAACCTAATAAGTAAGGCTCACTACTTTGCTATGAGCACCCCTGCTTTCACCAAATTCCATCGTTTAGACCACGCTTTCAAATTTTTTATATTTCATATTACATTTTTTAGTGTCATTTTTGTCTAGCTTTCATCCTATGTTGGTCCCATAATTTTTAAAAATGTGTAGATTGGTTAATTAGATTAATTTTGGTAGAATTTCAATGTTGTGTAGTCTATCTTGCATGTTTTTGTGTTTTAGTACTTTGTATGCTACATGACTAGGTCTTCCACTAGTCATTTACTTAATATTGAGCTTGACATTGAGAGGACCCTGCATTCACTTAATAGAGCTCATAGGCTTAGTGAAAGAATTGAATCTGAATTTGAAAGTGGTATTGAAACTAAACCTGAAGCCGTAAGTGAAACTAAACTTGATCCTGAAACCTTAAGTGATTTTGTAACTATGGGTGAGAACATGCAAAATAGGACGCTTAAGGAACTAGCTACTCCTGATGTTACTTACCAGCCTTTAGGGATCCAATATCTTAATCTTGATGCTAACTTTGAGCTTAAATAAAGACTAGTACATTTGTTGCCAAAGTTTCATGGCCTAACTAGTGAGGACCTTCATAAGCATTTGAAGGAATTCCATGGGGTCTGTTCAACAATGAAGCCACGAGGAATATCAGAGAAGCACATCAAACAAAGAACATTCCCTTCTCCCTTGTAGATGTAGCTAAGGATTGGCTATACTACCTTTCACAAAAGTCAGTGAAGAGTTGGAATGACATGAAAAAGCTGTTCTTGGAGAAGTTTTTCCTTGCATCTAGAACTACATCCATTAGAAAAGATATATGTGGTATAAGATAGATATCAAGAGAGACTTTGTATGAGTATTAAGAATGATTTAAGAAATGTGCTCAAGCTACCCCCACCATCAGATTAGTTATCATCTATTAATTCAGTATTTCTATAAAGGTTTGTTGCCAATGGACCAAAGCATGATTGATGCTGCCAGTAGAGGTGCATTGGTTTATAAAACCCCAGTTGCTGCTAGAAGCTTAATTACTAACTTAGCTACCAATTCCCAGTACTTTGGTACTCAGATGATTACTTCGACTTGAGAAGTGAATGAGATTCATGTGTCTCGCACTGACTAACAGAGAATGGAGCATAGACTTGGTGAGTTGACTTCCTTATTGTGACAGGTGGTAGTGGGACAAAAATTACCTATGTAGGGATCTGCTAGTCTATGTGGCATTTTTTCTTACCCATCTTATCCCACAGATGCGTGCCCTACACTTCAGGATGATGGCTTTGTATTGCAAAAACGCTCAGTGGCTACAGCAGGTATCTTTCCTGGTAATCAGTAGTAGCAGTAGCCTAGATATGATCCATACTTGAGCATATACAACCCTGGAAAGTTCATCCCAATCTAAGGTATGGTAATGGAGCTCCGCAGTAGTATTACAAGCAACCATTCCAACAACCACCTAGATAACCCCAGTTTCAATGTTATGCTAGGCTAAGTAGGCAGCAATACTAGCTTTTGTAATAGCCAAGTTCTGCAGCCACAAAACCTAAACCTTCATTTGAGGATTTAGTAAAGCAGATTGCCAATAATAGTATACAGTTTCAACAAAGGAATAAGACTAGCATTCAAAGCTTGGAGACTCAGATGGGCTAACTTGAAACTACTATCATGAGTTAAAGTCTCAAGGTTCTAGAAAATTACCCTCCTAAATAGTTACTAATCCCAGAGGTAATAGAGTGCCATAACCTTACACAATGGCAAGAAAGTGAGTGTTCCAGAACCCAGCCAGCCTTCCATAGTCCATAATCCCATCAAAGAAGATAATCCAGACCCTACAGCCCAAAAATCCTTCCTAAAACAACTATTCATCCCCTCATAACCAGGTAGAGAATTCTACCTCTAGCATCCCTCTTCCCTTTCCTAATAGAGTTACATAGTCCAAAAAGATTGCTAAAGCTGAGTTGGATAAAGAGATTATGGAAATTTTTAGGAAAGTGGAAATCAATATACCTCTCCTGGAAGCAATTAAACAGATCCCCAAGTATGCCAAGTTTCTAAAGGAATTATGTACCAATAAGAAGAAGTTGAAGGGTAATGAGAAAGTGAGCATGGGATGAAACATGTCAGCAATGATCTAACCTAACATGCTATCTAAATGCAAGGATCCTGGGATGCTCACCATTCCCTGCACCATTGGAGATAGGTAGTTCACGAATTCTATGCTTGACATAGGTGCTTCAATTAATGTGATGCCTACATCAATTTATTCATCTTGCAAATTGGATAGTTAAAGCCTACTTGAGTAGTCATTCAGCTTGCAAATAGAAGTACAACATCTCTTGTAGGACTTCTCAAAGATGTCTTAGTTAGGGTAAACGATTTAATTTTTCCAGAAGATTTTTATGTGTTAAACATGGAGGACGAGTTTCCATATGGACATGCTCCATTGATTTTAGGTAGACCCTTCCTAAAAATTGTAAAAACAATAATTAATGTGTATATTGGTACCCTTTCCATGGAATTTAGTGGTACTGTGATTCATTTTAACTTCTCTAATGCCATGAAACATCCTTTAGAAGACCATTTGATTTTCCAATTACATAAAATAGATTTGTTGGATGATAATGTGCATGCTGATCTGGTAACTAATTTCCATGATGCAGTAAAACTTTTAGATACTTTAGACATTTCTAGATGTGATAATTGCAATGGAAGTTATGCTGCATGTTCTAAAATTTCTGAATACATGGGAATTACTGCAATTGAATACTCTGAAAATTCTAGATTTTCTGAATCCTCATTTTCTGAATTTTTGAGATATGATGAATCTGTTTTGGAGAATAATGCAGACATTGCAGGTATTGCTACCATTAAAATAGCTTATTCAATTTCTCAAATCAAATTAGTCTATTATGTGCAATAGTCACCTACATTAGAGTTGAAACTGTTACATAACCACCTCAAGTATGCCTTTCTATAAGAGGAAGATAATCTGCTAGTAATCATAGCCAAGCATCTATAGCCTAAATCGAAAGAGAGGTTGTTACAGATGCTGAAGCATTGTAAGAAGGTAATATGTTAGAAACTTTCATATATTCTTGGTGTTAGCCCCTCCACCTTCATGCATCAAATTTTATTGGAGAAAGAAGTTAAACCAGTGAGGCAACCCAAAAAGAGACTTAACCCTTTAATTCTAGATGTGGTCAAGAAAGAAGTGAGTAAATTATTGTCATCTGGCATTATTTACCCCATTTTTGACAACAAATAGGTGAGTTCTGTGCAAGTAGTTCCTAAGAAGACTAGCATAACTGTGGTAACTAATGAGAAGAATGAGTTGATTCCCACCAGAGTGCAGAACAGTTTGAGAGTCTGCATTGATTATATATGACTCAACCAAACAACAAGGAAGGATCACTTCCCTCTACCGTTCATTGATTAAATTCTTAAGCAGTTGGTAGGAAAATCCCATTATTGCTGCCTTGATGGCTTCTTAGGCTACTTCCAGATTCACATATCCCTGGAGGATTAGGAGAAAACTACTTTTACCTATCATTTGATACATTTGCATATAAGAGGATGCTCTTCGGTCTTTGTAATGCCCCAAGTACATTCCAGTGGTGTATGGTGAGCATTTTTTCTTATTTCTTATAACACTACACAGAGGTATTTATGGATGACTTTACTGTTTATGGCTCTTCCTTTGATGGATGTTTGGATATCCTTGCTAAAGTACTTGATAGATGCATTAATACTATCCTTGTTCTTAATTTTGAGAAATGTCATTTCATGGTAGAATAAGGCATAGTTTTAGGGCACGTAATTTCTAGAAAAGGAATTGCAGTAGATAAGGCTAAGATTGATGTTATTACCTATTTACCTTACCCCACCTGTGTGCAGGAAATGCATTCTTTTCTTAGTCATACAAGGTTTTATAGGCAATTCATCAAGGATTTTAGCAAGATTGCTCTCCCATTGTTTAGACTCCTCCAGAAGGAAATGAATGGATTTCAATTTTGATAAGCATTACAGATTAGCCTTTGATCCATTGAAGCAAAGCCTTACCTCACCTCTCATCATCCAACCCCTTCATTTAGAGTTTCCTTTCGAGCTGATGTGTGATGCATCTAATTTTGCAGTAGATGCTGTACTGGCATAAAGAGTGGACAAACTGTCACACGTGATCTCCTATGCCTCTCACACTTTGGATGTTGCCTAAGAAAATTACACCACCACTAAAAAAGAGCTTCTGGCTATTGTTTTTGCTTTAGATAAATTTTATTCTTATTTGCTTGGTTTTAAAGAGGTTTCTTTATATTACCACACAACTTTAAAGTATTTGCTCAAAAAGCTAGATGCAAAGCCTAAACTAATTAGGTGGACAGTACTCTTATAGGAATTTGATCTTGAGATTCGAGATAAGAGTGGAGCAGAGAACTTGGTAGCAGATCATTTGTGCCAGATTCCACTAACCCTGGACCACCTTCCCATTAAGGAAACTTTCCTATATGAGTAGCTTTATCAGCTACAAAGTAAAAATCCTTGGTATGCTAATTTGGTGAATTACTTAGCTACATTTGAGTTTACCTGCCTATTTTAAGAAACATCAAGTAGATAAGCTTAAAAGTGAAGCTAAGCATTATATGTGGGAGGATCCTTATCTATAGAGATTGTGTAGTGATCAAGTCATTAGGCGTTGTGTTCCTAAACATGAGTTTAAGTTTATCTTGAATTTTTCCCATATTTCTGCATGTGATGGTCATTTTGGTTCTCAATGCACTGCTAGAAAAGTTTTAGACTCTGGACTATTTTGGCCTACCTTGTTTCATGATGCATATAGCTTTTGTAAGCATTATGCACAATGCCAACGGACAAGTAATATTTCCCATAGGAATGAGATGCCTTAACAGCCTTTACTATTTTGTGAGGTATTTGATGTTTGGGGTATTCATTTTATGGGCCCTTTCCCTAATTCTATTGGTTTTGTGTACATTCTTTTAGTTGTAGATTATGTTTCTAAATGGGTGGAGGCCAAGGCCACCTGCACTAATGATTCTCGTGTTATCTTAGATTTTGTCAAGACTCACATTTTCTATAGATTTGATATTCCAAGAACAATCATCAGTGACTAAGGCTCTCACTTCTGCAACAGAAATATGCAAGCCTCATTGAGAAAATATGGAGTGCTTCATAAATTTTTAACTCCTTATCATCTGCAAACCAATGGGTAGGCCAAGGTGTCAAATAAGGAGTTAAAGTAAATTCTAGAGAAAATAGTCAAACCAAACAGGAGAGATTGGAACATGCGTTTAGATGATACATTGTGGGCTTATAGGACTGCCTACAAGACCCCTATAGGAATGTCACTTTATAGGATAATCTTTGGTAAGGCGTGTCACCTTCTAGTAGAGATAGAGCATAAGGCATATTTGGCAGTGAAGTAATGTAATATTGACTTAGACAAAGCTAGATCCTAAAAGAAGCTCCAACTTCAAGAACTTGAAGAAATTTGGTTGGATGCCTATGAAGACTCCTGGATCTGTAAAAAGAAAACTAGCTGCGCATGATAAAACGGTGGTGAGGAAAGAGTTTTACATTAAACAAAAAGTGTTGCTTTACAACTCCCGTCTCAAACTAATGCTCAGCCAACTCTGTTCTAGGTAGCTTGGTTCATTTGTGTTCACTAAGGTTTTTCCTTAAGGTGCAATGGAGATTATAAGTGAGGCCACTCGTAAAGCTTTCCAAGTCAATGGACATCACCTTAAACCATTCAATGAGGGAGCTCGAGAAGACATAGTGGAAGAGGTTCACTTACAAGAAGCCATTTACCTCACTTCCTAGGGATTTTCTTTTCTCTCTCATCTATTTTACTTGTCTTAGATTGCCTAATGATACTCATGGACTGTTACTTTTTTTATGTTTTGCATTGAGGACAATGTAGAATTTAAGTATGGGGGAGGAATTTACATTCTATTTTTTGTTTTGGTTTTTAGTTTTTGCTTCTGTTTTTGTCATCTGTTTTTGTTTTTATTCTACCTTCAAATGATGTTTTAGGAGGTGAAAAGTTTGAAAGTTTGTTACAATTGAAATTCAAGGGTTTGGATGTTGGATTAATGATTGAGTTTAATAGATACATGCCTTGTGAGATTTGAGCCTTTTGATGGATAGATTTAGCATGTGTCCCATTCTCTTCCTTCTTGTGTGATTTTCACTCATGGCAATTGATCACTCTAGAAATTGCTTTGATTCTTTTGAGTTTGCATTTTCACTTGCATACATAAACATGATTGAGGCATTCTTTCTTGACTTAGCTACTTTAGCCAAATAACCAACCTTGCATCATTTCCCTTTGTTTAAACCCCCTTGAGCCTAATTACCTATCCTTTGTTTCAGCTTAATAAATGCCCATGTGAAGAAACCATGTCTTTGCCTTACTTTACCTTAGGGAATGGGAGAGCATTGGTTCATTTTTAGTAGGTAAGCCTTTTGCTAGTGGAGACTAATACAAGTGTGGTGGTTATGAAATTGACGTGTAATAAGCAAGATTTGCTTAAAAAAAAAAGAAAAGAGAAGAAAAGAGAAACAAACAAAGAATATGGTTGTGAAAGAAAAGAAAGATGAAGGAATATATAAGAAGAATATGCTTCACATACATGACCTTGAGGTCAAATCCTTGATGCTTGTCATTTGAGTTCTTTTCCAATGCTCTTTCATTCTCTTGGGTACTTAGTTTGTCATATCCCTATTATGTCCTTCCCTTGCATTGGCCCTAATGCAGCCTTGAATTAAGTCCTCTTGATGTATGTGTGCATATGTTTGTGTAGTAGCGAAATAGAAGACAAGCAAGTTTATGGTAGTGCATAATTGTTTTCATGAGATTAACTGAGAGAAACACTTGCCTTTTAAACACTTGAACAATTAAGAGTGTATCTTGTGAGGATCTATCATTCTTGACTCATATTTTTCAATTGAAGCTATCTTACTGATTGTTTTAATTTGAGAAGAAATGTTACCTCATGGATGTTGTAAAACCTTGAATCCTTGGTTGCACTTCTTGCTTCTAGACTTTTGCATTCTTGACGATCATTGGAAGTTGTCTCTTTTTGAACTTTTAGTTTTTGAGTATATTTGTTTTTCTTTGTTTCCTTGTGCTGGAGTTTTAATTTACCCAGGACATGCATAAGCTAAGTGTAGGGGAATTTGATAAAAATAATTTCTATACTTTAGTTAAACCTCACATTTAGTCTTTTAAACCTCGTGTATGCTTAATTTATTGGGTTTAGGCACATGTTATAAGTTTGAGTTCCAATTGGGTTTAATTGTATCTTTTAGCATTATTGGGACTTTTACGCTGCATCTGTATTTTGGCCATAACTTGAGTTCTAAACATCTGGTAATCACGAATTTTATCTTGTATAAAGCTAAGAGAAATTTTTACAACTTTGTTGAAGACCTCCAAGACCGATTTAGATGTATAGTGGGTCAAATTCAACCTGAAAATCATAACTGGGATGTTGTCACTAGAACTCCTCTTGTGCAGCCCACTTATCAAAACTATAGCATTTTGCTAATGTTGTTGCCCAAGAAATAGGTTGATGAGCTGGTCAGACAACTAGAGTGATTTTAACTTAGGGGCAGAGTTGTATTTATTGATTTTAGGGTTATATATATATATATATCATAAAGCTGTAGAATGTAAAGAGCAGCTAGGGCACTATTCCATTGCCTCCCTTCATATTTCTTCTCTCTTATCTCTAGGGTTTCCTTTATTTTCTTGTAAGTTCATTCCTCTCGTTCATGGAGGGCTAGAACCTTTAATCAATCATAGTATTTGACAGTCTTGATGTTTTATTTTGAGATCTGGTCTTAAGTATTTTCCAGTTCAATCATTTATCAAGTTTCTTCCTTTCTTTTGCGATTTTGATTAAGTTGCTTAATTTGATTGGGATGTTCATATGATAGTTGCATAGTTACCATGTGTCAAAAGAGAACTGCAAAGACTGAATAAGGCATCAAAGATATTTGATTAGTTGTTTAGCTTGGTTGGATTCTATTTTTTTAGGTCAACATGGGTTTAAATGGATGCTTAATTCGTTTAACCTTGATTGATTAAATTCAGGATGCTTTTCTAGTAATGGACCCAAGAATCATATTGAGGCTTCTTGATATGTTCTAAAAAGCAAGAGCTCAATTAGTGATTGAATTTCTCATTAATGATCAAGGATAGATTAATATCAAGACTGGTTACTCTCCCTGGATTGGTTGTTTTCCAAATTCTGTTTATCATTCTCATTGCTTTCAGGTGATTAATCTTTATCAAAACACCCCTTGTTGTTACTTTCCTAATTTGATTACATAATTAAAGTGATCCAAAGATTTGACCCAGTGTTGCAATATACTGCAGTTATTTGGTGAATCGGTTATTAAGAGATTTAATTTGATAACCTCAGCAGTTATCAGTAAGGGATCTATCAACCAAATACAAAATGACATTTATGGGCTTTGCTTCTATTAGTCCCAAATTTTGATAAATAGACAGCAGCATTAGGTTGATGCTAGCACCTAAGACAATGCTCTACCAAAGAACTAGTTACCTATTGTACAAGGATGGTGAAACTACCCATATCCTTTATTCTAGGTGGTTACTTTTTTTGCAGGATGGCACTACATTCTTCTATACGAGACACTATTTCAAATTCTCCTGTTTCCTATTCTTAGATAGTATCTCCTTCTTGAACTTTACAAGGCTAGGAATTTGCTTAAAAGCATCAGAAAATGGAAATACTAATCTGTAACTTCTTGAATGCCTCAATTAGGAAAACTAATTATCTATTTTCTACTTCTGAAGGCACTAAGTGAATGGTGGTGGTGGAATATGCTATGTGGATTTTACCTTAAGCTTTTCTGTAAATTCATCTTTTGGCCTTTGATTTTCATGAGTTCCCCTTTTCATTTATTATTCTTTGGTTCCTTATATGGTATAGGTTTTTTTCCCACTTCTTTCAAATTTTTTTTTTGTCACTGCATTGCGCTACTCATTAGGTTCCCTTCTAAGATTAGCTTCAGTGTTACTAGGCAAGGCACCGTGAGGGCACTTATTGAGGTTGTTGGCTAATTGACATAACTATATCACCAAGTTCTTGATAGAAGCTGCTTGACTATGGAGCTAAGTTTTAGTTTCAATCATAAATTGGCTAGTATTAGTTGCCAACTAGAGCATTGCTTCTTTAAGTGCTGATATTTTCTTTTCTTGTGTTGGAGCATGTGGCGGGGCATCTGAAGGGAAGCCAATTGGTAACTTGCTTTAAAAGCATGTGGCACCTCTTGCTTATTGTTCCATGAGACATTTGGGTGATTCTTCCAACCCGGATTATAGTGATTCAAATTTGAGTTGTTTTGCTGCTTATTGAACTTGTTCATATATCAAAATGTCTCTGACCCTATCACTCACTAGTCAGTTGAATGATTCCCCTAATAGATTTCTCATGTGATACACGAAGTCTGCATAATGACTATCTTCTTTGTCAAAATCACCACCTGAGCTGTTAGAGTCATGATAACATCGTTCTCATAATCACCGACGACTCTCCTAGTTATTGACCTCTCAGTAGGCCATTGGTAATTATTGGTAACCATATCTTCCAATAAGTCATAAGCATCATCAAGTGACTTATCCATGAGTGCATCCCTTGCTGCAGCATCTATAGTTAACCCATTGTAGAAGGTTTGTACTCATAGCCACTTAGGAAACCCTTGATGAGGGCGTCTACGCAATAGGTCTTTGCACCTCTCCCAAGCCTCAAATAGTGACTCACAAACAAGCTGCTAGAATGAAGTGATGTCATTTCTCATCTTTGTAATCTTGGTTAGTGGAAAGTACTTTGCCAAAAATTTCCTACAACTAGTTCTTGTTGGATCTAGTTGTTTATCCTAAGGGTTTACTATACAAGCATGGGCTTTTCAAAAAATTAAAACATTCAAACTTGTAAACAGCCAGAAACAAAACACATAGGTAAATAACTCAGAAAGAAAGAAAAGTAAAATATATAAGAATTTTATGTACCTCTTGTAGTCACTTTAACTGTGTAATATACTTCCCAACAAAGCGTACTAATCTCTTATTCTTTGGGAAGCACCAATTCATGGAACTTACAGTGAATAGGTTTAGTGATTGGAATAAACAAAAGATAAAAAAAAAAATTGATAACTCTCAAAGTAAATTAGAAAGTCTTCCCCTTTGTTCCTCTTAGTATGGCATGAAGAACTCTATAGAGGCACACCAAAGAATTTACTTTTTCTCTTTCTCAAAATCTTTATTTGTACAGTCTCAAGAGGGAGAGGTTGTATATATATAATATACTAACCTAGGTTATGTGAGAGTATTTGAGTGTAATTCAAAAACTCAATCCTTAACCATTGGGGATTCACATGCCTACTAATGGGAAATATTATATAATCAAATTATCTAACGATTTATCAATTAATGATCATAATATTAATTTTTATAATAACATATTTTATTTAACAATTAAATAAAACTTGTGTATCTTTCTAATTGGTCATGCTTGAATTAAAATCCAAATAAATGAATTTTATTTAATTAAATCCCTTTGACTCCGTTTGTTTTGCCGTGAATGTAGGTTTCTTAAGAAATTAAAACTCTTTTAATTACCAACATTTATTTACTTATATAATTAGGATGATTATGAGGGAATATATTTGACCATGTCAAAGACCAATTCTCCTCCTTTGGCCGTACACCTCTCCATCACATGGGGCGAAAGTTCTTTCACAAGTTTGAATAGTTAAAACTTTGTAATAGCATTAGGATAAATAATTAATTAAATTAATTTTATCCTAATTAAATGAGGATTTGACTTTATTTTAATCAATTTCTTTAAACTAAATAAATTGAACAATTCAAATATTAATTTAAAGTAGTTAGAAAAATAGTTATTAAGATAAAGGTTGTCCAAATTTAAACAACACTTCTCTCAAATAAGATAAATCTTTGTCTTAAAAATTCTATTGTCTAATTAAACAACTCTTGTTTAGTTTAGACAACTAATGTAAGAATTATTTTTCTCTCTTTAGTGACAAAATTTTTCTTACATCTTCAAGCATGCTTAGGACAACATTTGTCCTAAAATAATTGTTTGTCTAAATTAAGACAACTCGTGTCTTAATTAAGACAATAGCTAAAATTTTATCAATAAACTTCATCTTAGATTTATTTCAACTCAATGTGGATTGAATTCTCTAAAGCTAGTTTGGAAATTCGTTTGGACAAATGAATTTCAAGCTCCAATAAACTTGATATTATTTTAATCTCATTAAGATAATCTAAGTTTATTAATCATGAAGTCACTTCACCAAAGACTCATCATTGCACTTTTGATCATTTCTAAAATTAAGAGAAGTTAATGTTGAACATTGATTTGTCTAATTTGCAAACCTAGTGTTTTTGAACCCTCATAATCATCCATTGACACAAGGTAAAATTACTATTTTATCCTTTATGTCAATTTTGACCTTTGGTCTCATATTTCATTAAATAAGTGACCAGATAGTCTTTTAGAACTTTCCCAAAACTATCTTGAAATGATGAATGGCTAATTCATCATTTCACTAAGCCAAGATATGTCACTTGTCTTCTTGTCACTTGCCTTCCTGAAATCACTATAAGTGATGTAATGCTACGAACTCCATTTCTTGGATTTATGTTCTCAAATGTTTACTTCCACTGAGATCCCAACATACAAAATCTTGAATAATGACACATAATGGTCATGCCCAGAGTATATCAAATATCTCAATGGTCATGAACATGAGTCCTTAATCCATCAGGATTTTGGTTCTGCCACTAGCATATGTAATGTGTGTGAGTGTAAGTTCAAAGTAACAGTATTAAATTGAACTTGATATCTCACTTTATTCCAATTCATTTAATAGTGTCATTACCAAAATTCTACTACTTCAATAACTTGGGATTCATCATTCCCTTAGAAAAGAACATGATTCTTTCTTTGGAGGTAATCTAAACACTACTGTCTTAATTGAACAGAGTGATCGACTCTATTCAGTGACTGTGAATATTGTTTTAGATTCATCCAAAGATGCATATCTCCTTTTGCATAACCCTTATGCAAATGTATCTTGGTTTTCTAGAATATAGGAACCTTAATAGCTCAAAAATAAAGCTTACATAAATAAACTCTTTATTTATTAATATTAAAATATATTTACATCAAATTGGGGAATATAACTTGCTTTCTAGGGTAACCTATTACCAACAATCTCCTACTTTTCTTAATGCAAGTGTGACATATGCCTAATCCCTAATCCCTAATCCTTCTAAGTGACCCTCGAAGAGTTTATTGTACCAAGATTAAACTTCCCCATGTTGTACTATCTGCCGTTTAAGATTATACTTTATCTCAATGTGCTTTGATACCCTATGATTATGTGGTTCTTTTGAGTTTACCACTGCTCCACTATAATCATAATAGAGAGTTATGGCCTTATCCGCATCTGGAACCACTTCAACGTCCTTAAGGAACTTGTGCAACCGAACATTTTCCTTAGTAGTTTCACAAGATGCAATATATTTTGCTTCCATGGTGGAGTCAGCATTGCTAGATTACTTTAAACTCCTCTAAGTAATAGCTGCACCTCCCAAAGTTAAAACGGAGCCTAATGTTTATTTTCTAGAATCAATGTTAGATTGGAAATCTGAGTTAGTGTACACGATCAGAATTATGCCTCTACCAAAATACACTAGCATGCAGTTCTTCATCCTACGAAGATACTTAAATATACACTTGACCGCAGTCCAAATTTCTATGCCAGGGTTTGACTGAAACCTATTAACCAAATCAACTACATAGTATATGTCTAGTATGGTACAAAGCATAGCATACATGAGACTTCTTACTACTGATGCATAGGGAATCTATCTCATTTCTTCAACTTCCTAAGGATTCTTGGATGACTGCTCTTTAGAAAGTTTGTTTCTATGCCTGGAGGGTGTGAAACCTCTCTTGGAATTCTATATGCCAAACTTTGTTAACAGTTTGTCAATGTAGGTTGCTAAGGACAAGGCTATCTTTTTGTTGTTGCTATCACTTGTCATTTGGATCTCAAGAATATAGCTTGCCGCCCTAAATCCTTCATTTGAAATTGCTGATTTAGCCATTCTTTCCCTGTAGATAACATTCTTACATCCTTTCCAATGAGTAGAATGTCATCTAGATAGAGTACCAGGAAGACAACCTTACTCTCTTATATTATTTTACAGACACAGTGTTCATCTGCATTTTGTTGAAATCCATAAGACTTGATTGCATTGTCAAATCTTATATTCCAAGATCTTAATGCTTGCTTAAGTCTATAGATAAACCTATGCAATTTACAAACTTTATTCTCTTGGCCATTTTTAATGAAACCATCTAGTTGAGCCATATAGATATGCTCTTCAAGATCCCCATTCAAGAATTTGGTCTTGACATCCATTTGCCATATCTCATAGTCAAGATGTGCAGTTACAGATAGCAGGATCTTGATAGGTTGAAGCATAGCAACTGACAAGAATGTTTCTTCATAGTCAATACCTACTCTCTAGGTATAACACTTAGTTACTAGCATAGCTTTGAAGGTCTCCACCTTCCCATCAACTCCTCTTTTTCTCTTTTAAATCCATTTTCACCTAATGGGTTTTATTCCTTCAGGTGCATCTACAAGAGTCCAGACTTTATTGGAATACATATATTCCAACTCCTATTTCATTGCCTTTTACAAATGAACAGCATCTACATCGTTAATTGCTTCCTTATATGTAATGGGATCTGATTCTTGCTTATTTGAAAGAGCCACCATTTGCTCTCCAAGACTCATGTATATTTTAGGCTCTCTAACAACCCTCCCACTAAGAAGAGGTGCAACTGGATCAGATTCAACTCTTGAACTTGTATCAGTTATGACTTCATCAGAATCATCCTTAGATTATATCCAATCACTTTGTTCTTCAAGAACAATCTTGCTGCAAGGTTTTTGGTTTCTCATAAAATTCTCTTCTAAGAAGGATGTATTTGCACTAACAAATACCTTCTTATTCTAAGTACTATAGAAAAATCATCCTCTAGTACCCTTAGGATATCCTACAAATAAATATACCTCTGATGTTGGTTCCCAATTTTGTAAACTCATGCTTATACACATGTGTCAGACATCCCTAAGTTTGCAAGTGACATAAAGAAGGTTTATGTCTTGTCCACAGCTCCCTTGATGTCTTAGGCACTGCCTTTAATGGAGAAAAATTTAGTAGGTATGCAGTAATATGTATACAAATATCCCTAGAACAATTTTGGTAATATAATATAGGACATCATTGATCTCACCATTTCTAAAAGAGTCATATTCCTTTTTTCAACAACCCCATTTTATTGAGATGTTTCGACTACCGATAAATTGGAAATGATTCCATTGTCAAACAGAAACTACTAAAACTCTCCAAAAAAATACTCACCACCTCGATCTAATTGAAGTTGTTTTAATAATTTTCCAAACTGCTTTTCAACTTTGGCTTTGAATTCCTTGAACTTTACAAATGAGTCACTCTTGTTGTGCATTAGAAACACAACATCATATCGTGAGTAGTCATCAATGAAGATTATGAAATAAACATAACCTCCTCTAGGTTAAATGTTCATTAGTCTACACACATGTGTGTGTACCAAGTCTGGAACATCTTGCATCCTATTACACTTTGCTTTAAAGGATGATTTAGTCATTTTACCATTAATACATAATTCATAGACTGGTAAAGAACATTCTATCATGTTTGGCAGAGTACCATCCTTTCTAATCTACTTAGTTTATTTTGGTTAATATGACCTAATCGCAGATGTCATAAATAACTTTTATCTATGCTAGATTCCTTGATTCTTTTATACTTAGGTTAATTTGTTTCTACAATGTTTGTAGTACAATTAATTGGTTCAAGATAATATAAATTATTCCTTGTAATTCTAGAACCAGTTAAGATTCCATTCATAGAAATGGTAATTTCATTACCAAAACAAATGGAATATCCATAATTTAATACACAAAAAGACAAAAATCAAACTTCTACAAAGTCCAGGAATAAAATAAACATTATCCAAAACTAATAGCTTCTTATTTGAAAAATGCAAGGTAATGGCTCTTGCTGCTCAAGCTGAGACTAGTACGCCATCCTCATCTGGAACTGACCCTCGGTCAGCTTTCTCTGCCTCTGGAACCCTTGTAAATAATTACAAACATGGTTAGGGCTCTCGAATCTATTGTCCAGCTATTAGTATAATCATCTACTAGAAAGGCTTCTAACATGTTTAGAATACTTGTACCTCGTTTATTCTTCATATAATTGAGGTAGACCTTGCAATTCCTCTTTCAATATCTTTTAGCACCATAGTGGAAACAATTTTCCCTAGTGTTATTCTTCTTAGCCTTCTTTTTCAATGGCTTCTTCTTCGACCCAATTGATTTCTTTGCATTTTTCTTTTTATTGCCTGGCCCTTTTTCCTTCTTTGGCTCCATAGCCACTATATTTACCTCTGAGTTCCTCTAAATTTCAAGAACCTCATCCATAACTTGCAGGTCATTCATCAACCCACTAAGGGTCTGCTATCTAATTCATAGTCCAACTTGAATTATGAAAATTGGGAGTTCAGGCTGTGAATGATCATGGAACCTAACTGTCTGGAACAATCTCAGTTCCATATAGCTCAACCTCATTAAGACATGAGATTACCTTAAGCATGTAATCTTTCACTAGTTTTCCTGGTTTCAATTTAAGGTCCTTGAAAGCTTTGACAGTTCTCACCTTAGCAAACTGAATCTTTGTAATAAACATATCATGTAATTGGTACATTATGTCAGTGGCATGTTCCATGCTATCATGCTACTACTACAACACATTGGTCATTGAGGCCAGTATGTAGCACTTAGCAAAAGCATTGGCATCATTCCACCTTTTATGATACTCAGTTTTGCCTGATAGCGAGTTAGGAGTTAGATTAGGGGGTGCTTGCTCAAAATTGACCAATGTTATCTTATCATAATTTAAAATGATGTTAAGGTTTCTCTTCCACTCCACATGATTCTCACCATTTAAGATGAATTTGTTAAGGAGAAGAGACAGGGGGTTTATGATTAAGGGGTAGAGTGTAATAAATGCATTTAATATTAGCAAGCAATTAGCTATTGAATAGACTTTAAACATGATGCATGTATGCATGAGCATATTAATTCTTGTTTGACGATCATTCAACTTCCATAATAAGCAAATGAATATGGGCCATGAATACTTATTATAAGGTAAATTGGGACTCTCCCACTCAACTTTGCTACCCAGTATCTTCATACCTAGCATAGTTAAAGAGCACATTTATTTGGCTCATTAATCTATCAACAGAGCTATTATGGGTAGTATATTGATAGGTTAATGTCAAGTGTGTTAGCCAACTATTTCATCATACTTGGATATACCACTAAGTATGCTTTTATGGGAAGTCATACTTAATGTTCTACCTAGGTATGCTTATCAATTAAGAAATCCATTTTAGTCTTGGTCTGAGTATATGCTCGCTTGTAAGGAGTGACATAAACTCCATGACAATAGACTAATGGTTGGAGGCCATGAGTTCTAGGATTACTAGTGCCTTCTCTCACTCAATATTTTAATTAATTAATTATGATTAATTATTCTAAGTTAATTTACCCAGTTTTATAGCATGTTTCTCTTTAAAAAACTTAAATCACTTGTAGACTTGGATTCCTTTCTAAATGTTTTAGATAAGAACAGTATTAGTAACTTTTACTAATTATTTAAGAGTTTTATATATTTAGTTCCTTATGCATTTCCTAATTATTTTCACACTAACTCTTAGTTTGAAAATAAACTTAGGTAATTTAATTGACTAATTAGTTACTAGGTGATTTAATTCTAACTAAACTCTTTAGTTGGAAATTAATTACTTTTAACTAATTTATCAATTATGGACCTAATTAATTTCTAACTAATTTATTTAGTTGAAAAATTAAATCCTAATTAGCCAACTTGCTAATTATTCATCTTTCTTATGTTTTAACATTTTAAAACTCTTTTAAAATATAAAACATAATGTATGCATGAGCATGTGAGGTTGATTGGTACCAACTAGTCTACATGACACGTTATAGCATATAATATCATATATTATGAAATTAAATATAATACCAAGACCATATTAATGCCCATCCAAAAGGAGAAAAAAATCCTAAATTATTACATTTATTTTCTTCATTCCTTGCAATTCTCTGACTCTTGGACTTTTGAGATGTCTCCACCAACTTACCATGCCTTGGGCTTGGCTAAGAGGTCTCCATGTTACAATTGGTGGCTTCTTGCCATTTACAACAAAATTTTGTAATTTTAAAAATTAATACAAAATAAACAAAGAAGAAAACATGACGGGCTACCCTTTTTGTTACATTCCAAAAATACAAGGAAATTCCTCTAAGGCATTAATATGGTTAAAAATTTAATTTAAATAAAAAAAACATATTAAAGACATCATACATACAATCATACATTGTAAATGATTTCTAGGTGCCAACCACGCATAATACACACATAACCGTGAAACATTGGCTCTGATACCAATTGTTGGATCTAGTTGTTTATTGTAAATGTTTACTGTACAAGCTTGGGTTTTTAAAAAAAAAAATTAAAACATTCAAGCTTGTAAACAGGTGGAAAGAAAACACATAGACAAATAACTCACAGATAGAAAGAGAAATAAAATAGATAAGAATTTTACATACCTCTTGTAGCCACTTCAACCTTGTAATACACTTCC
This sequence comes from Ceratonia siliqua, assembly GCA_034509205.1. Lineage (NCBI taxonomy): Eukaryota > Viridiplantae > Streptophyta > Magnoliopsida > Fabales > Fabaceae > Ceratonia > Ceratonia siliqua. The sequence goes on along the minus strand of JASKGM010058683.1, from coordinate 17,854 downwards.
CAACCAAGTGTACTAACTGCCTATTCTTTGGGAAGCACCAATCTACGAAACCTACAGTGAATAGGCTTAGTAATTGGAATAAACAAAAGATGAAAGAAAATAATTGATAACTTTCAAAGTAAATTAGGAAGCATTGCCCTTTGTTCCTCTTAGTATGACGTGAAGAACTCTATAGTGGCCGACCAAAGAATTCACTTTTTCCCCATTCTAAAAATCTTCACTTGTATGGCCATAAGTGGGAGATGTTGCATATATATAATATGCTAACCCTACGTCATGTCAAAGCGTTTGAGTATAATTCAAAAACTCAATCCCTAACCATTAAGGATTCACATGTCTACTAATGGGGAATATTATATAATCAAGTTATCTAATGATTTATCACTTAATAATCAATTTTGATAATAAAATATTTTATTTAACAATTAAATAAAACATTTGTTTTTCTAATTGGTTATGCTTGAATTAAAATTCAAATAAATGAATTTTACTTAATTAAATCCCTTTGACTTAGATAATTTCCTAGGTAATGTAGGTTACCTAAGAAATTAAAAATCTTTTAATTTCCAACCTTTATTCCCTTATATCAATAGGATAATTAGGAGGGAATCTATTTGACCATGTCAAAGACTAATTCTCCTTCATTGGTCGTACACCTCTCCATCACATTGGCAAGAGCTTGTTTCACAAGTTTGAACAAGTCAAACTTTGCAATAACATTAGGATAAATAAATTAATTAATTAATTTTATCCTAATAAAATGCTATAGTCAAAATTCCTAATTAATTGGGGATTTTATTTTATTTTCTTCAACTTATTTAAATTACATAATTTGAACAATTCAAAAATTAATTTAATGTAGTTAGAATAATAATAATTAAGATAAAGATTGTTCAAATTTAGGCAACACTTATCTTAAATAAGATAAACCTTTGTCTTCAAATTTCTATTGTCTAATTAAACAACTCTTGTTTAGTTAAGACAACTAATGTAAGAATTATTTTTCTCTCTTTAGTGACAAAATATTTCTTACATCTTAAAGCATGCTTAGGACAACATTTATTCTAAAATAATTCTTTGTCTAAATTAAGACAAATTTGTCTTAATCAAGACAGTAGCCAGAATTCTATCAATAAATTTCATCTTCAATTTATTCCAACTCAATGTAAACTGAATTCTCCAAAGCTAGGTGGGGAATTCGTTTGGACATTAGAATTTCAAGCTCTAATAAGCTTGAGATTATTTTAATCTCATTAAGATAATCCAAGTTTATTAATCATGAAGTTACTACACCAAAGACTCAAGATTGGACTCTTGATAATTCCAAAAAGTATGAGAAGTTAATGTTGAACATTGATTTGTCTAGTTTGCAAACCTAGTGTTTGTGAATCCTCATAGCCATCCATTGACACAAGGTAAAATTACCGTTTTACCCATTATGTTAATTTTGTCCCCTAGTCTCATATTTCATCTAATAAGTGACCAAATAATCTTTTAGACCTTTTCCAAAATTATCTTGAAATGATGAGTAGTTAATTCATCAATTCACTTAGCCTAGATATGTCACTTGTCTTCCTAAAATCACTAAAAGTGATGCAATGTTACGAACTCCATTTCTTAGATTTATGTTCCTAAATGTTTACTCCCATTGTGATCCCAACATAAAGAGTCTTGACCAATGTCACACAATGGTCATACCCAGGTATATCAAATATCACAATGGTCCTGAACACGAGTCCACAATCCATCAAGATTTCGGTTTTGCCACTAGCATATGCAATATGTGTGAGTTCAGGTTCAAAGTAATGGTATTAACTTGAACTTGATATCTCACTTGATTCCAATTCATTTAATAGTGTCATTATTTGAATTCTACTATTTTAATGATTTAAGATTCATCATTCCCTTAGAAAAGAATCTCATTCTTTATATGGAGGTAATCTGGATACTATAGTCTTAGTTGAACAGAGTGATCAGCTCTATTCAGTGACTTTGAATATTGGTTTAGATTCATCCAAAGATACATATCTCCTTTTGCATAACCCTTATGCAAATGTATCTTGGTTTATTAGAATCTAGGAACTTTAATAGTTAGAAATCAAGCTTACATAAATAAACTCTTCATTTATTAATATTGAAATATATTTACATCATCTTAGAGAATATAACTTGCTTTCCAGAGCAACACATTCCCAACAATTCTATCATTTAAGCGTAGTTTTGCCTTCAATAAAAAAAAACTTAAGTTTGGGGGGAAGGATTTAGGATTTCTTGTAGTTTTCCCTTCAATAAAAAAAAATAGTCATAAAGATGGCTAGGACCTCTACACTTTGTGTTAACTCTTTATATTTAAAGTAACTGTTTTCATGGAATCTTGTTCTCTTAGAGTTAGGAAACAATGACAGGTTTTTCTGTTAGTTCCTCTACCTCAAGTATTATATAAATTGCTGTACAATGAATACAAAACGCAGTCACAATGATGATTAGAACAAAATAAAATAAAGGTAGGGCAATGCTTCAATGTTTATGTACTTAGTAACTAGGTGCTCACAACAAAAGTAGAGGGCATTCACGTCAAATGGTGCCTAGATTATAAGCATGAAATGCAGACTAGTTGAATGTGAATTATTGAGTAACTGAGGATCTGGACCAAAAGTATGGCAACTTCACATAAAAATGCCACTCACATCCTAGAACTAGTTACCATGGAAAAAAAATAAAAAATGAACAAAATCGTAAAATAACAAAAATGGAATAAAAGGCAAGAATGTGATTATTTGCTTATTTATATATACCAATCCAAGTTGCAACATGTAAGGTATGCACATACACTTGATTAGATGAATTATGAATGATATTTTATAAGTGCTTAGATTCATACAACATTATATTGAATTATCTCATGTTTAATTGCTTAGTTCTTGAATTTCTTGAGTTTTTATTTGTGTTTTACATTTTGCATATGTTTTGGAAGCCAGAAATAAATTGGAGATAAAGGTCATGAGCTTGGACAAGTTTTGGTTAACTTAGCTAGAAGTTAAAGAGCACAATGTAGCAAAACAGGAGAGAAACCCAAGGCTTGGGTACCCCTGCACCCAAAACAAGAAATTTTAGCACTAATTCAAAGGCTAGGGCACTGTGATGCCCAAACTATGCAATTCTAGACCCATACCCAAGAGTAGAGCACTGCAACACCTATCACAGGGCATTGGAATGCCTTGAATACACATCACCACCATTAAAAGGGCACCGCAGCACCTACTTAAAAAATCCTCAAATTTTGCATGTTAGGGCAAGGTGCTGTAGCACCCAAGGATCCAAGCTATAACTTTTGCCTACATCTTTTCATTAAAATTATAACATTGCATCAGTTTTAGCTAGTATTGGATATCAGAAAATATAGAGAAACAAGAGAGAAGAAGAAAAGAAGCTCAAGTGCTAGATTTGAAGGAGATTTTCTACATAGAATCTTCAACAAATTTTGGCCATTGATCTCCTTCTATTTTCTTTCATTCTCTTAAATCTCTCATGTTGTTAATGTTTATTTCTATGGATTTTCTTAATACTCTTGGTTAAATTCCTCTTTGGTTATGGGTGAATTCCAAGCCCTAGACTTGATGTTGTGATTGATTTCTTAATATTATTCTCCATACTTCCTTGTAAAATTGTCTATGTTCTTCTATAATCTTAGTTCATGATTGTTATCTTGATTTGTTTAGGTGGCCAACTAAATGAACCTTGGTAATCATTTAATGCTAGAATAGGGAATTGAATCCGTAATTGTCTGTTTTTTCTATTCATGAGTTGCAATTCGTAAATAATGATTATGGTCAACTTTCATTGACTGTGAAGTGGAACATAACCTAAGTTAAATAATTCGAGCTTGTGGGGTTATTGCTTAGACCAACCTATCTTTCTCATCTTAAGGCTTCCATTGAATTAACGGATAAAGAGTAAATAGAGAGCATTGTTTCTATTTAATGACAATTTAAGGAAAGATTGTGGTACCAGAGATTGTTGGTATTTATGGTTGGTAGTTTCAATAGAGAGTTGGGAATAATATTGGGTATCACGATCATTGTCAATGTCTAGTGGTGGATGGTGAACTTTTAACCTATTTTCTCATTACCATCTTTAGTGCCATTTTACTTTGTGTTATGAAATTCTATATTTTTCTTTACCTTCCATTTATTTAATTTCATTGTTCATAAACCCCTTTTTATTTATTTAATAGTAAATTTATAGTAGTTCAAATTCATTACTGATCAATTAGACTAAATCCTCTACAAGAATGATCCTTTCTCATTACTATACTAAAATGTGATTTTTCACTAAAAAGGTTTAATTTGATACCCCCTCCGATTCACATTAAATTTTGGCACCGTGTCATAGGGAATTGGTTATCTAATCGTTACCTTGTTTTTGTTTTTGTTTCTGTTAACTTTGATTAGTTTGTTTATACTTTTTAGGTGTTTATGTCTAAATAAGAGCTAGACTTGTAACTTCAGAGACTTCTTGTAAACTTATACCTGTAATCAAAGTCAACAATTTGTAGCTTAGTCATCTTCACACCAAGTCCATACTCTTCCACTCGAGTTTAACCTTGCACTCCATAATGCCTTCTCATCTAATGACCCATTTAAACAAGAAGTGATGGCTACAAACAATAAAACACTTAAGGATTTGGTAGCTCTAGATTTAAATCAACAACCATTGTGCATTGAGTACCCTAACCTTGAGGTGTCTTTTGAACTCAACTATGGTATAATCCATCTCTTTCCAACCTTTCACAGTTTCATAAGAGAAGACCCCAACAAGCACCTCAAAGGAATTCCATGTAGTGTGCTCATGCATGAAGCCCATGGGTATATCTGAGGAACAAATCAAGTTGAGAGCCTTTCCTTTCTCTCTGGCAGATTCCACAAAGGAATGGCTTTACTACCTACCTTCTGGGACATTATATGCATGGAATGAGATTAAGATATTGTTTTTAAAGAAGTGCTTACTAGCATCTAAGGTTGCCAACATTAGGAAGGGAATTTATGGGATTAGGCAATAAAATGGGGAGTCCTTATATGAGTATTGGGAGAGATTCAAGAAGCTTTGTGCAAGTTACCTACACCATCATATTAGTGAGCAATTATTAATCTAGTACTTCTACAAAGGTCTCATGCTTATGGAGTAGAGCATGATTAGTGCTACAAGTGGACAAGCCTTAAATGATAAGACTCCCAACACTGCTAGAGTTCTCATCTCTAACATGGTAGTCAATTCTCAACAATTCAGTACTAGAAGCAATTTACCACCTAAGGAGTAAATGAGGCCAATACATCATTCATTGAACTACAACTGGCTCATCTTACTTCTCTTGTAAGCAAAATGGCTGTAGGGAATATGCCGCAAGTTAAGGCATGTGGAATCTACTCCACAAATGGGTTACCCAATTGATATATGCCCACTTATTCAATATGGCAACATAGAGCAAGTAAATGCCATAGGTGGCTTCCCGGGTCAATAGAGGAAGCATGATCCCAACTCTAACACATACAATACAAATATTTTGGTAAAATCTAGATATTACAACCAATAACAAAACAATGTTGTTGTTGTCATAACATTATTAACCCTGTATATTTTAAGTAGTGCTACCTCTAGAATATTTAGAGTTAAGTCACCTATGCAATTATCCACAATTGTAAAATGTTGTACAACTGGCTGTGGGATGTGCTCTTATGGTAACTTAGTCATATAAATGGACTTTATGTGCATAAGGTATTTTTTGTGTTTTAGAATGCTTTCTTTTTACTTGGTTCATAGTGATATTTTCAGAAATTGAGATGAAAAACATACAACTAACATAACAGAATGGAACTTGATGTTTTTAAGCCAAACAAGCCCTTAAAGATGTAAACATACAACTAAGAACTTGATGTTTTCTAAGATAAATGCTATACAAATAGAAACAGAACAACACACTCTAAACTTAATTTTCACAAAAAGTCTACACTCCATTGCATTTCTCTTAATTGACTAACATCCACTATCTTGTTGTTCACTCCATGAGGCAAAAATTAAGCAAAATTTGAGCTTGACACAATTTGAATTATTACTCTTCACGATTAGGAACAAGTGCTGGTTTTACCTTATCTATACAGTAGTTATGCTTTATCCTTGCTTGTAGTGTTCTATCTTATAGTTAGTTAAGCTCCTAAAGGAATGATCAATCTTAAATCATTAAACAAATTTGAATCAAGTGAGATATCAAGTTCAAGTTAATACCGTTACTTTGAACTTGAACTTGCACACATTGCATCTATTAGTGGTGGAACCAAAATCCTGATGGATTGTAGACTTGTGTTCATGACCATTGTGATCTTTGATATATTATGGGAAAAAATATTGTGTGACATTGGTCAAGACTCTGTATGTTGGAATTATAGTGGGAGTGAACATCCGAGAACATAAAACCAAGAAATAGATTTCGTAGCATTACATCACTTATGGTGATTTCAGGAAGACAAGTAACATATCTAGGGCACAATGAAATGATGAATTAACTACCCATCATTTCGAGATAATTTTAGAAAAGTTTTAAAAGATTATCTAATCACTTATCAGATGAAATCTGAGACTAGGGGACAAAATCGACATAACGGGTAAAATGATAATTTTACCTTCTGTCAATGGATGGCTACGAGGGTTCACAAACACTAGATTTTTAAATTGGACAAATCAATGTTCAACTTTGACTTCCATAATTTTAGGAATTTACAAAAGTGTAACTATAATTTTTCGGTAAAATGGCTTCATAATTAATAAACTTGGATTATCTTAATGAGATTGATATAATCCCAAGTTTATTCAGGCTTGAAATTTCTATGTCCAAACAAATTACCTACCTAGCTTTGGAGAATTCGATCCACATTAAGTTGGAATAAATTTAAGATAAAATTAGTTGATAGCATTTTAACTTATGTCTTCATTGAGACAAGAATTGTCTTAATTTAGACAAAGAATTATTTTAGAACAAATGTTGTCCTAAACATGCTTGAAAATATGAGAAACATTTTTGTTAGTAAGGAGATAAAAATAATTCTATTAGTTGTATAAATTAAACAATTATTGTTTCAATTAGACAATAAAATTTTAAGGTAAATGTTTGTATTAATTAAGATAAATGTTGTCTCAAATTAGATCACCTTTATCTCAGTAATTATTTTTTGTTTAACTACTTTAAATTAATATTTGAATTATTCAAACATTTAATTTGAAGAAGTTGATTAAAATAAAATTAAATCTCCATTTAATTAGGAATTTTGACTATAGCATTTTATTAGAATAAAATTAATTTAACTAAGTCTTTATTCTAATATTGTTGCAAAGTTTGAATTGTTCCAACTTGTGAAATAACCTCCTCCTCATGTGATGGAGAAATGTATGGCCAAAGGAGGATAATTGGTTTTTGACATGGTCAAATATATTCCCTCCTAATTATCCTAATTATCTAAGTGAATAAAGGTTGAAAATTAAAATAGTTTTAATTTCTTAGGTAACCTACATTCACTAGGATCTAACTAAGTCAAAGGGATTTAATTAAATGAAATTCATTTATTTGGATTTTAATTCAAGCATGGCCAATTAGAAAGCCACACATGTTTTATTTAATCGTTAAATAAAATATGTTATTATTAAAATTAATAATATGATTATTAATTGATATAATGTTAGATAATATAATTGTCTAATTTCCCCCGTAGTAGGCATGTGGATCCCTAATTATTAGGGATTGATTTTTTGACTAATCTCATGTGACCTACGGTTAGGTGATGATATATATCATTAAACATTTTCCCTTCTCTAGCTATGTAAGCATATTGAGAGAGAGGAGAAAACTCTTGTGTCCGTCACATTGAGAAGAAAAATTCTTTTATGTGCCACTATAGTATTCTTCATGCCACAGCAAGAGGAACAATGGGTCAGGCTTTCTAATTTAATTTTGGAAACTATCAATTATTGTTCTTTTATCTTTTGTTTTGCTCCAATCACTAAGCCTATTCACTATAGGTTTCATGAATTGGTACTTTCCAAAAAATAGACAGTCAATGCACTTGGTTGGGAAGTATAATATAAGATTAAAGTGACTACAAGAGGTATGTAAAATTTTCATCTATTTTACTTCTCTTTCTAGCCGTAAGTTATTTGCCAATGTTTTTTGTTTTCGCCTGTTTGCAAGCTTGAATGTTTTAAAATTTTCAAAACCTATGCTTGTACATTAAACACTTAGGATAAACAACTAAATCCTCCAATTACTAATTTATAATTAAGAAAGAAATTATATAGTTCGAACCCTAGTCGAAACCAAATAAACCATAAAATTTATATAGAACACTAGAAAAATCAATATGAACAGCACTACTGATGTACAACAAAGAGAATGAAAGAAAGGCAACATACTAGTTACTCCTTTTGTAATGAGGTCCCAATTTACAGCTCTGGGCTGCACGGAACTAAGAAGCTTAAGGAAAAAAATTCAATTTGACCAACTTTTACCCTGAAATTTGATAGAAAAAAAATAATGAATTGAGAAAGCTTAAATTCTTTAAGCAAATGCTATTGGTTACAAGTAAAATGCAAATAAAGACATATTGAGAAAGCTTAATTCCACTTGTATGGTTGACGATATTGGGAACGTGTGGAAACAAACAAGTAAAGAAGCCAATTGTGAAATACATGCTAAAGCTTACAAGAGGACTATGAAAATGTTCAAGGTAGTTTATGACTATTTTACTCAACCACCAAAAGAGAACTTGATGTAGTTGTATATTTCTATCCTGAGATATGCTAGTTAGTTATGGTTTTTATATTTTCTTTGGGATCTTTTATGAGTGAATCTTAGAAAACAAAAGTCAAAAGATTTCTCATTCAATGTGATTTGATAAAATTGAGTCTGTACAGTTTATATGTTAACTTTAGATGTGATACTCAGATAGTATTTAAGTTAGTTTTCAAATTCCATGCCCAAATTAAGAACTTGAGGTTGGATTATCATTTTATTATAGAAAAAGGTAGAAAGTAAAGAAATTTGAATGTGAAGTTAGGCTCATGACCAATAAGTTTTGGCACTCATCACCATCATTGGATGTGAAGTTACAAAGTTTCTTTGGCTATTGTACAATTTGAAAGACTAAAAATTAAGTAACTTGTATGTTTTATATGTATGTTTTAAAGACAGGGGCTATATTTGTCATACTTTTACCATAGAAGAAAATGGTTATGTTTTATATGTATGTTTTAAAGAGGGGGACTATGTTTCAAAACATGGATTTGGAGAGGTATAGCAAATAAATATGGATAATCTAAAACGGATCTTAGGTTTAGAGAGGAATATCCCTATTTCCAACCCCCTCTAGTGGAAACCAACAAACAACTCCCCTAATGGAATAACAACAATAAAAGATCTTATAACCACTAATAATAATAAATGAATTACAATTTAATTAAGACTATTTATGATCATCTTATTAGTACTAAAGAAATTATCAAAATCCTCCTTCGTATTTTTCCCTGGAAAGATTATCTAATGTGGGTTGGCAATAAAAGTGGAGTTTATTCTATAGCTACGTGATATTAAATAGTTTTTCAACAAAAACCATAGTTGTAGAATTAATAATAATCATCATTTTCCTTGGAAAACCCTGTGGAACATGAATGTTCCTGCAAGGCTAAGGCTTTTCATATGGAAACTTTGAAACTCTATATTACATACAAAGGTTTTTCTAAGTAGATCTATTAGCAATGTAGAAACTACTTGCATTCTCTATAATCAAGATCAAGAGTAATACTAGACAATCATAACAAAGGTGAAAATTAGGGATATAGATATCACTCATCTAAACCCAGTAGAAGACATGTTTATATGTGTTCAAAGCTAGAAAATCAACAAGAAGGAAAAAAAAATAGGAAATAATGGACTGAGAAACTAATAGGCAGTGAGAAATAGTTGAGTAACCTAATTGATCAATATGTTGGGTGTGAACTCTGAGGGAACCACTCTCAGGTAGATCATCATGTGGCTACAATTAGTTTTTGTTTGACATTTCACAATAGCCACTCAAAACTAGTTTCAATCACACCTCACCTCCGCTACTATTCTTGCCCACCTGCTCCCCAAACTAAATGTAGACAAATATAAGTCAAAAATAGATTCATTATTAATTATGAACCACACTCACACCCTATATAATTCCTAACTTTCTTTCTCTATGTATTTCCCTCCCTCTTCACAACCACCAGGCGCCCTACCCCATTTTAAATAGAAATTTATGAGAATAGTTCACACACAAACTTTAAAATCTAACTCCAGTTAAAATTGAGGAAGACAGTAAAACAAACTATAGAATGGCTACCTAAATCAATTAGGATTTAGCATAGTTAATTCAAACGATATGAAATCTAACAATTTATTAGAATAGTGGCCCTCCCTTTCCCAAAAATTGAAGCATCAAACCCTAAGATTGAATGGCTACCCAAATCAATTAAATCAATTGAAACAATTCTAAACTAACTAAGTTAGGATTTATCAATTACTTGGTAAGAGATTCAGTAGTTGAATGCTAGGGCAGAAGAAACCAGGTTCATTGATGGAGGACGATGCCTAGCTTGAGTTTATTGTAGTACACACACTACAAAAAAAAAACTGCTTTTTGTGACGACTTTTGTCCTCACAAAAAGTACTAAAAGTCGTCACTAAAGACTTTTAGTGATGACTTTTCAACCTTTAGTGACAACTACAAGTTGTTGCATATACCTCGTTGCTAAAGGCTTTTAGTGACGACAAAACTGGGTCGTCACTGAAAATAACCTTTTTGTGATGACTTTTGAGCGTCACAAAAGATATAGATTTAGCGACGCCAATATTTCGTCACTAAAGTTGCTTTTAGTGACGGTAATAGTTGTCACTATAAGTTTTATTAATGTAATTATTTCCTGAATTTTTCATAAGCAGTAACTGAAGTAATCTTTTGTGATGACCAAGGTTGTCACAGAAACTACCTTTTGTGACGGCATTATTACGTCATCACAAAAGGTCTTTTTTGTGACGCCATTCTTGTCATCACAAAAACCACCTTTTGTGACGACATAAAAATATCATCACAAAAACCACCTATTGTGATGATAATAGTATCGTCCCAAAAATGACCCTTTTGTGATGCTATTTTTATGCCATCACAAAAGGTGGATTTTGTGATGATAGGAATGGTGTCACAAAAACAACCTTTTGTGACGACATAATAATATTGTCACAAAAGGTATTTTCTGTGACACCATTCCTGTCATCACAAAAATCATCTTTTGTGATGACATAAGAATAGCGTCACAAAAGGTAGCTTTTGTGATGATATTATTGTGGTCACAGAAGGTGGTTTTTGTGACGGTATTCTTATGTTGTCACAAAATGTAGTTTATGTGGCAAGAATGATAATTATTTTTTACGACATTCTTTCTTGTCACTGAAATCCTTTTTTTGTGATGACATTAACATTATTGTAACTAAAAGCATTGTTTTGTAACAAGAAAATCTCTTATTTGTCACAACATTATTTTTTGTCATTAAAGCTATTTTTTATGATGATATTAGCATTGTCGTCACTAAAACCATTTTTTTAACTAGAAAATCCCTTATTTGTGATGATATTAATATTGTTGTCACTAAAATATTTTTTTGTGATGACATGTTTTGTTGTCACAAAAATTCCTATATTTTATTAGAATCAACTAATACATATATTTGAACCTGTTATAACACAACTTACTTTATTGAACCCCATAATATTCCAATATACATAAAATTTAAAAATATATGTTTAAATCAACAACTTTATTGAACAATATAATATTTCAATATACATCAACTTTAAAATTTAAATTTATTAAATTCACTCTCTCTGTGTATCTTCCAAAGGATGCGATGTAGAAGGAGCTTCATTAATTCGTGGATGAGAAACCTGTAATATTCAAGTTAAATAAATTAAAGGCCTAACAAGACAATGAATAATTTTTGAATCAAATAATTCAACATATATGAGAGTTCTTAAAGGTTTCTCACAATTTCTTAATAACGGCTAACAATTTATAAAAACAACATCTACCTTTTCTAATACACATCTATAAAATTAACATTTTACAAGCATACTTCTAACTACATCACATAACTTGGATAGACAAGTCACAGTTTTATTCAATCCTTAAATTGGATAACAAAAAAACAAGTGTTTCAAGGCAAACAGACGTACAATTGAATTATTAATTTAACGTGTATGTATATGATTCAAGTAGGGGGAAATTTATAAAAAATTTGGCAAAGTTTCCCCTATTTATTGAGCAATCCCAAGTACAAACAATGATCAGACATAGTGGACATGCCCACATCAGACTACAGAAATTAACCTCCATGGCTAAAATACAACAAATGAATAAAACACGAATATATATAGCAGTACATTAAGACTATGTAAGACTGTGGATTAATTTATGTATAATTTTGTAACCACCATGATATGGAATATGGATAAGTAATTAGCCCATTCATTTTGATGGAATCAACACATAGTATGATCTATTTCCATCCAAATAAATAGTCGTACTTATAAAAAGTGATGGAAGATAAATAAGTGTAAAAAATGAGGCTATTACTTGAGAAAGAGAAGGAAATATGGAACTAAGGCATGCTTGAAGCATAACATCAAGTTGGGAAGTAAGTTCCTCCCATACTTCAGCTCTAATTTCTTCCCGAACTTCAACTCTAACCTTAGCCTTAAACTCTTCAAGATCAACTCTAGCTTCCTCATGCACCTGCTGAACATCTTGTGCCCTCCCCCACTTTGATGGAGGTTTCTTTCCATATCCCTTGCCTCAAAAATAGCCAGATATATTACCAAGTACTTGCAATAACATGTCATCTGCAGTTAAGGGAGTATCACCTTTTGAGAGTTGCTGGGTGACAAGGTCATGAAGCTCCCTATTTATATAGTTGAAGAAATCAATTGGTAAGATTTTTACGAGTATGGGAAATGATTAAATGACCAATAAGTGAGAACTAAAAACTTACATGAATTTCTTGTGATTTTAGGTCAGACCACACCACCTCTCATTCTTTAGTCCTTTTAGTATGTTGTAGCATCCAAACTTGATCTACTGATGCCTTTTCTCCAGTAGTGGGATCTCACTAAGTAAAATTTATCAAGAGAAAGACAAGGTTGTAAATTGTAATAATATTTTCATAACCTGAAAATTGGGTTAAAGAAAAGTAAAGAATAAGAGGATTACCGTGGCCTTTTCAACTTCTGTAAAAGATTCTGTACCGCAAGTATGCTTAATCATTAGTTTTGCTCTATTTTGTGCATTTCTCTGACTTACACTCTGGGTGAAATATAAATTTTAATGAAATAATATAGCTTTAAACAAGATTTTGATTGAATAATATCACCAATATCGTACCTGAAATTTCTCATTACCAAAATAAGCAATCAAATGCTTCCAATCTTCAATGTTGACATCCTCTGGTATATTTTGTAACATTTCCTCACCAGTCTAAAACTTCTTATATACATTATGCAATTGACATCTCCAGGATTTATAAAGCAGTTACATAGTGGATAAGGCAAATGCCTCCAATCGCCATTCATTTCGACCTTCAAAGTTGAATTGTTCCTAAAAGAAACATTATTGATTAGCTTATGCAAGATATATAATGTACGTTTAGAAGTTAGGCCATATATTTATTACCTTGACCCTTAACCACATTTGCTAACCAACTACTCATGACACTGCTTTCCAATTATTTTTAGTTAATGGAGCAGTCGTCCTTACCACCCAGCCACAATAGTTAACAAGGTCCCTAGCATTTTCTCCTACTGCTCTGAGAATATCCTCAAGTATGTTGACATTTATTTTTCCATTTTTGGTTTTCTGTCCACTTTGATGCATTTGTACCTGCCCCTTTCATTCTTACTTTCGCTGCAAAAAGCTGTTAATTATATCAAGTGAGAAATACATAAAACATTAAAATGTTCAAATTGATAATATCTATGTTACCTACACTACCAGCTGCTCCAATACGAGGTTCTGTGTGAGCATCCAATGATGGTTGAGTTTGGTGAACATTCTCATCCTAGGGTTGTGTCATAGGTGAATTTGATGTTGGGTCAACATCTGAGCCACCTCTTCGACCACCACCTTCTCCTCTACCACCTCTACCACATCCAGCCATATCCTATAGAATGATATGCAAGAATTTGATTAGAATGGCAAACATTATAATAGTCTGACAATAATAAGTAAACATAATTATTAATATAACAAAACACATAACGTCAATCATAAAGTAAACATAGTTATTGATATGAAAGTAGGCTAATAGATTGTTGACTATTACACTTGAATAGTACAACAAATGCTACGCAATGGATGAATGCTCATTCTCAGGAAATTTTTCATCACTTCCCTCACTTGAAGGCTCATCCTCACGTAAGTCATCATCATCTTCCTCTATTCCTGCCTCGTTTATTTCATTGTCATCAAAAATTCTCTTTCTCGAGTATTTTTGACAACTTGCTCCCTTTCCAAGATAATTTTTTCTGGTTGGACACCATCTCTATGCAATAATACCATCAGGTCACTTTTTATGGCATTGGTGGACTGGAATTCATTTCAACCCTTACTTGTTGGTAAGCATCGTCTTCATTAACTGATAAATCATCTTCACTAACATATAAATTATCATTACGTGGTTCAGGCATATTAAAAAGGTCATGACGATTTGTCTTCACAAAAACAAGCCAACCTTTGTCAATCATGTCTTCTACATAAAACACTTGTTCCGCTTGAGAAGCAAACACAAAGGCTCATTAGTGTTCAAAGAAGCATGTGTGTTGATAGATGTGAATCCATATTTATCCATTTTATATCCTCTTCCCAAGTGAGCCATGTCCCACCAATGACATTTGAAGATGTAAACTTTCTTATTCCCCATATATGACAACTCAAAAATATCTTATAGTACACCATAATACTCTTTCTCTGGATCATCATCATCACCCCTCATAAGAATTATGCTATTTTGGGTTTTTTGATGTTGAACATGATCCTTTGTATGAAATCTAAATCCATTCACCATAAAGGTTGCATAACAGTGTGATATTTTCAAAGGACCAACGGCTAAGCTTAAGAACTCATCATTGGCAAGTCCTTGGGAATGTAACTTTGAAACCTATAATAAACACACAAGAAAAACTCTGCATTAATGAAAAACTCAATACTCACTTATTTTATCATACAGTGTTTTGTTCATCCAATGACACCTACATGTTCATAAAACCAACCATGAAACTCTTTGTTATGTCTTTGTAGAACATTTGATGAGGAGTGTCTCTCAAGCTCCTCTTTATGTTTCCTACAAGTATAGATTATATGTAAAATAGATTCATGATATACTGATAAATCCATTGTCTATTTGAGGAAGGTAGCTCAAACTTACTCTATGAAAGGCCACACCTCTTCACAATTTTGAACCACGTACATACGAGCTTGATCAAACACTTCATTGGAAAGGGCAATTAATTTGAATGCCCACTTTAGTCGGCCACTTTTCTAAAAATTGATATGTAAGAAGGTCTCACTTCTCCATCATCATTTCTAGGAGCTCTATTAAACTTAGTTTGGATGAGTTCAAGTATCTTGAACAAAATGTAAGGCATTCATCCGTGAGATACCCTTCTGCAATTGATCCCTTCGGATAAGCCTTATTGCGAAAGTATGATTTAAGTGTATGCAAGTACTTACATATGTTAAAATGAACATAATCTATAAAATTATAGAAAATGAACAAAATAAAAATGGATTAAAGAGAAGCACCATTCAATAGGGTACATCCACCGATATTGGACAGGCCCTACAACCTTTGCTTTTTTTGTCAAGTGAACTGGCAAATATACCATGACATTGAAGAAGGCAGGAGGGAATACAGTCTCTAATTTACATAAAGTTATAACAATTTACTCCTGAAGAAGTTCTAAGTCATGAACTGTCAAAGACTTTGAACACAAATTTCTAAAAAACTAGCTCAGCTCTATTATAAGCTCATATACTTCTTTAGGCAGTAATCCACGTAAAGCAAGTGGGAGTATTCATTGCAACAATATGTGATGATCATGACATTTAAGTCCAAAAATCTTTTTCTCCTCGACATTGACACATTGTGAAATATTAGAGCAAAATGCATCTGGAACCTTTAACACAGTCAAAAAGTTACAAACTCTCAGCTTCTCTTGTGAGGATAGTGCATAATAGGCAGCTGGTATCAATATATTGTTACCATCTGGAACCTTTAACGCAGTCAAAAAGTTACAAACTCTCAGCTTCTCTTATGAGGATAGTGCATAATAGGCAGCTGGTATCAATATATTGTTACCTTATTGTTGAGGATGAAAACTTTTTCTGATGTCTAGATCAACCAAATCATATCGACTATTCAATGTGTCCTTTGTTTTTTTTACCATATTCATCACCGTTCCTAAAACATTGTCAGAGACATTTCTCTCTATGTGCATGACATCGAGATTGTGTCGCAACATAAGAGTTCTCTATTAAGGCAATTGGAAGAAAATACTTCTCTTTCTCCCATTATAAGCAACGCCAGACCCATCTCGTTTTTGCTTTTAACCTTTCCCAAATATAATATTTCCCAAACTTTGTAATTAGCCAAATGCATCATCACCAGTTAACACATTGGTTGCATGTCTAGTTTCTATTTTTCCATCAAAGTCCCTTCTATTTTGACGCCATGGATGATCAATTGGCAAGAAGCGATGGTGCCCCAAGTAAAAAATTTTATTTGGCAAAGAAAGAGAGGAATGCTCTTTGTGGTAATAGGGACACGCAAACTTTCCTTTGGTCACCCAACCTGATAAGTTCCCATAAGCAAGAAAATCATTTATTATCTATAAAACAGCTGCATGCAACCTGAAATTTAATTGTGTGTGCGCATCATATGTCTCCACCCCAACCTCCCATAATTCTTTTAATTACTCAATCATTGGTTGTAAAATACATCAATGTCATTTCCTAGGGATTTAGGACCTGGAATTAGAAGCGTAATCACAAAGTATGGATGTTTCATACACATCCACGATGGTAAATTATATGGCACGAAAACCACAGGCCAAATGCTATGAGAAGAGCTCATATCCCCATATGGCTAGAACCCATCACTTGCTAAACCCAACCTCACATTTGTAAGATCAATAGAAAATGATGAGTGTTGTTCATCAAATGATTTCCAAGCAAGAGGTCTGCTGGATGTCTTAATACCCCATCATCAATGTGCTGCTCTTTGTGACACCTCATATATTTAGCAGTTTCGTTTGCCATGTACATCCTTTGAAGCCTTGATTTTATATGAAAATAGCACAAAAATTTGTGTGGCACTTTCTTTCCCTTACGCCTACTTAATTTCCATCTCGACAATTTACACTTTGGACATGATTGTGCATTTGCATGCTCCCTCCAATATAAAATACAATCATTCTTGCATGCATATATTTTTGTGTAATCAAGACCTAAATCTTGAATAAGCTTCTTAGCTTCATAGAAAGAATCGAGTACTAAGGCTCCATTAGGAAGAACTTCTTTAAAGAAGTTCAACAACAAGTCCATAGACTTGTCACTCCATTTATTAAGACAGTTTATATGGAGTAACCTTGCAGGACAACATCGACATTTTTTCACAATTTGGATAAAGATTTGTATCAGCATCTTTCAATAAATTATAAAAATTTCTTGCATCTAGATTTGGTTC
>JASKGM010058662.1:0-18292 GCA_034509205.1 Ceratonia siliqua | reverse complement strand
TAATTATTACTCTATTCTTAAATATGAACTGTTTTCTCATTGTGATTATGGGAAAGCATGAATTATATAAGATTTATGAAAGTGATTTAGAATCGTATTTTGGTATCCGTAGTAGAGTGGTGGCAGAACCATTAGGTGTACCTAGGTTACAATCTTTATCAGTTGATGGCAGTTCCTGATAAATGGTACTTCTGTCAGTGAGTGTAGTTCCTGGTAGAAGATTGGGTTTGATTATGAATGGTTTTCTCTGGATGAAAATGCTCCGGGAAGAACAGGAAATTTAGTAATTCCCTTAAGTGAGTGCAATTCTCGAAGATGAGGATCGGGTTGCCCTCCAGTTATGTTTTATCTTCTGGAGTGGGAATACTGTTTTTCTCAGTTTGGGTTCTCCCTTTGAATTATTATAAATCCTAGGAATTTATGATTTTTATTGAAGCATTTCTGAACATAATTACTTTTTGTTCATATTATTAAATATTGTAATATGATTGTGAAACATATAAATTATTTTATTTCTCAGATGTAAAGTGCATTATGTGCATATTATATAGTAATTAATTCTTTAAGTAATGAAACAAAGTTTTATATGATTTTGGCGGTAATACACTTTACACCTGGAAGTTCATGTATACATCGGTAAGTATGTTTTTCATTTATTGAGTCGGTGGACTCACCCCTCAAATTTTAACATTTTTCAAATAAAGTCACTGGTAATTATCCTTTAGCTCCGTCTACTCCCTTTGAACTCGCTGACTGAATTAGTATGCAATACTCTGAGTAATTAGTGGAGTACTTTGCTGATTAATGGACATTGTTGGATAAGTTGTTTTGCATTATCTGAATAAATGTCTTAGTCTGTAATGATGATAATTGCATAGTATATATGTAGTTAGTAAATACAGTCCATGTTAGACCCATTTATTATTTTCTGTTTAACCCACTGAGGCTTCTGATTTATGGTGAGCCTGTCCACCTTATTTTTTAACAGATTTATACCCTAAGATAGTCTATATTTCAAGGAAAATTCTATAGAAATTTTTATTAAATTATGGACTTAGAAAATTTTTGTGAGAGTATACTTAATTCTTATTATTCATTTAAAATTGAGCGTTAATGATATTAGTTGCATGAGTATTTTAGGCTGGTAGGTTATTACCTAAATAGTAATTTTCTACCCTGGTCATGTGCTCTAAAGTGGGGCATGACAAAGTTGGTATCAGAGCATGGTCTAGGTTTGTGGTTAGGGCATATAGATGTCTCCAACCGGTCCACGATACGGGGAATGATAGACCCCACTGGTGGTAGGTATGCCCGAGAGCACTTATCATTAGTCAGTTTGTTAAAACCCAGCCTAAATTACTCCATCAATACTCAAATATATTATAATTAGTGTTACACACTAAAATTGCCTATCAATTAAGACTTTTCTATTCCTTTTTCTTTTAAGACAATGTCTCTAAAAACTCGAGCCTGTATTAGCCTACGGCAGGAAAAGGCTACTGCATCTGAAGGAGCCTCCACTAGACCAGTGACTGTTCCTATGGATCGAGGAAGACCTAGAATTCATCCGTCACCAGAAGAAATTGAAAGTACTCTTGCCCCTGTTTCTGCTCTTCCACCTCAGGCGGTAGTTCCAGAATGGGTACAGGAGATATAGCAGGTTCTTTGTACCTTAGTCAATGTAATGACTCAAGCAAATGCACAAGAACCACCAGTAAGTATTCCAATGATCCCAACTGTCCCTGTTTCATCAGTGCCTGTGGTGGTCCCCACTCTCCGTAACTTTATGTTAGAATTTCAAAAGATGAAACCCCCTTGATTTTCAGGAGTGGAATCAGCAATTGATCCTCAGCAGTTTTTGGAACATGTGTAAAACTTATGGAGGATCATTGATTGTTCTGAATCAATCGATGTGAGGATGGTGGGGCTTCATTTGAATGGTTCTGCGGCAGATTAGTTCTGAGTATGGCAAGTGAAGGGACCGCTAGAGGAATTGGAGAATGCTTGGCATTCCTTTAAAACAACCTTCCTTCAGTAGTTCTTTCTTGAAGGAGAGAGACAAGTCAGAGCTCATGAGTTTCTCTCTCTACAGAAGACTTTAGATTCCGGTTTCTGAATATGCTGGTAGGTTCCTACGACTATCTCAGTTTGCACCCTATGCTGTCCCTACCAAGAGAGAGAAAGTTTGACGCTTTGTATAGGGGTTGGGAAATTATTTTTACAGTGGTTTTATGTTACAGATGATAACACTTATGAACAGGTGTATAACTGGGCAACCGAATTTGAAAATATGTTGAAGGATAATAGCTGCACAGATAATGCTTCTACTAGTAAGAAAAAGGCCAGATCTGAGTCATGTCCTTTGAAAACACCTGCCACGTTGAATACATTTCCATCTCAACATTCTGACCGGTGCCCTCACCAGTTAACTTCTGGTAACTACTCTTCCAACGGAACCGTCCTTACACCCAGTCATCTGCTCAGACCACACTTGCGTGTGGTACATGTGGTAAGTTCTACACCAATTTCTGTCGTGGAGTGAAGATTGTATGTTTCATATGTGGGCAGACAGGCCATGGTTAGAGAGAATGTTCAATGAAGGTGACACCCTCCAGAGGTGGCACAAATTTGATAACTCCTAGCATAGCACAACAGTCATCGATAGCATTAGCTCAGTCCCCTGCCCAACCCACCAGGGGTGCGGGTAGAGGAATGGCAGGTCGAGTCCATGGTGGTGGTTCTGGATCACAGGCCTGAGTTTATGCTTTGACAAGACAGGATGCCATGGCTTTTAACGCGGTTGTCACAGGTGCTTTACTACTATAATCTATTCCAATATATGTGTTGTTTGGTCTTGGAGCGACCCACTCATTTCTATCTGCTTACTTAATAACATGATTGAGGAAATCAGTCAATTTGTTAGATTTTTCATTGGAGGTATCTACACCATTACAAGAAAACTTAACTGCCATCGATGTGGTGAAGTCATATTCACTCATTATTTGTGATACGTCATTATCAGTGGATTTAATTGTTCTGAACATTCACAGGTTCAATGTGATTTTAGGAATGGATTGGCTTGCAAGCCATCATGCAGTGGTGGATTGCTTTGATAAAATAGTAAAAATTTGTCTATCTAGGAAGGAACCGATTGTGATCCAAGGAGAAAAAAGTGAGGTTTCTACTAAGCTCATTTTTGCCCTAGGGGCACAGAGGCTATTAAGGAAAGGCGGTAAGGCTTATCTAGCCTTTGTTCAGGATACTGAACTTCTAGAATGCCGATTAAAAGAAGTTTCGGTAGTAAGTGAATTTGCTGATGTATTTCCAGAGGAATTACCAGGCCTCCCACCAAAGAGAAAAATTGAGTTTTGTATTGACACTCATTTGAGGATCAATCCGATATCACTTCCTCCATATAGGATGGTACCTAGTGAGCTTAAGGAGTTGAAAGTACAGTTACAGAAATTGATAGAAAAAGGGTTCATTCGCCGTAGTATCTCTCCATAGAGGGCACCAATGTTATTTGTGAAGAAAAAAGATAGATCACTGAGACTCTGTATAGACTACAGATAGTTGAATAAGATCACCGTAAAGAGTAAATACCATTTGCCCCAAATAAATGGCTTATTTGATCAACTGCAAGGAGCTCATTGTTTTTCTAAGATAGATCTGTGTTCGGGGTATCATCAGCTCCGAATACGAATAGATGACATTCCTAAGACGGCTTTCAAAACTAGATATAGGCACTATGAGTTTGTGGTGATGTCATTTGGGTTAACTAATGCCCCTACTACTTTCATGGACCTCATGAACAGAATATTCCGGTCATTCCTAGATCGATTTGTGATCGTCTTTATTGATGATATACTGATATACTCCAAAAGTGAAAAGGAATATGCCCAACATCTGATGATGGTATTACAGACTTTGAGAGAACACGGACTGTATGCAAAATTCTCAAAGTGTGAATTCAAGCTTTCACATGTAGCCTTCTTAGGATATGTGATCTCCAAGGAATGGATTCATGTAGATTTTAAGAAAGTGGAGGCGGTTAGAAATTGGCACAGATCATTTTCACCAATAGAAATTCATAGCTTTTTGGGTTTAACAGGGTACTATCGTCGTTGTGTTAAGGATTTCTCGCGCATAGTGGCTCCCTTGACAAAACTGACTTAGAAGAATGTGAAGTTTGAATCAGTGTCAGCTTGTGAAAATAGCTTTTAGAAGCTTAAGGAACATTTGACTATAGTCTCGATTTTGACTTTACTGGAGAATGATGTGGGTATATCATCTACTATGATGCATCTCGAGTCGGACTGGGTTGTGTATTAATGTAAAAAGCCAAGGTTATCGCCTATGCCTCGAGACAACTTAAGAAGTATTAACAGAACTACCCTGCCCATGACATTGAGATAGCGACTGTTGTGTTTACATTGAAGGTTTTACCTTTATGGTGAAACCTATAAAATTTATATTGATCATAAAAGCTTAAAGTACATGTTTGAACAGAAAGATTTAAATATGAGACAACGCTAGTGGATGAAACTGGTTAAGGATTATTACTGTTTTATCCTTTACGATCCGGGTAAAGCTAATGTAGTGGAAGATGCACTAAGTAGAAAATTTAGTGGTAGATTATCACATATCGATGCTGGTCATAGATCCTTGATTCATGAATTGCATGGTTTGGAAAATAGTGGGGTTGAACTACAAATAGCTCCATCAGGTGTACTCTTAGCTAGCATATAGGTACAGTCTCCCTTGGTGAAACAGATAAAAACTGCTCAAGCAGATTATCCTAACAGGGCTAAGCTATTAGAGAGGATAAAGTCAAAAGTCGATACTGGTGTCACCATTGATGACTAGGAAATATTGTTTTACAAGGGTCGGTTATGGGTACCGGAAGTGAACAAATTGAAGAAACAAATAATGTACTTTGCCCATTTATCTTCTTATGCTATGCATTCAGGAAGTAATAAAATGTACCGCAACTTGAAGGTTTATTACTGGTGGAATGGAATGAAGAAACATATAGTAGACTTTGTTTCTCATTGCCTGACCTGTTAATAGGTTAAAGCTGAACATCAAAGACCTGCAGGGTTACATCAGAACATGGTAATTTCAGTATGGAAGTGAGAGCAGATTACCATGGATTTCCTAACTGGGTTGGCAAAAACCCTTAGAGGGTATGATTCGATTTGGGTGATTGTGAATAGACTCACAAAAAGCATACATGTGGAGACTACTTATGTAACTCCATAGTATGCACAGTTGTATCTGAACATGATCGTTTCTCTTCATGGTATACCCTTGTCTATAATCTTAAATCGAGGTATTCAGTTCACGGCTCAATTTTGAAAGTCATTTCAAGAAACCTTAGGGTCTCAACTACACTTTAGTACTGCCTTTCACCCTCAGACCGATGGTCAGTTCGAAAGGACAGTCCAGGTGTTAGAAGATATGTTATGAGCTTATGTTATGGAGTTCGAAGGTAGTTGGAAAAAGTATTTACCACTCATTGAATTCATTTATAATAATAGCTACCACTCTAGTATACAGATAGATAGCTCCATTTGAAGCACTGTATAGTCGTAAATGCATATCTCTTGTGGGATGGTTTGAAACCGAAGAAATTAAGTTGCTTGGGCCAGACTTAGTTATGGACGCCATAGAGAAAGTGAAAGACATTCGTGAGAAATTATTAGCCGCTTAAAGCCGGCAAAAGGCGTATGCCGATAAACGAATGAGGGAACTTAAATTCCAAGTGGGCGATTAAGTTTTTCTTAAAGTATATCCGATAAAGGGAGTAATGAGGTTTGGTAGGCCAGGTAAATTGACAACTAGGTACATTGGCCCATTCTCTACCACACAACGAATTGGAGAAATGTCGTACTGGCTTGGTTTACCATCAGCATTGTTAGGAGTATATCCTGTTTTCCATGTATCTATACTAAGAAAGTATGTTTCGGATAACTCCTCAGTTGGCATACAAGGAACGGCCAGTGGCAATCTTTGACTGCCAAGTTAGGAAGCTTAAGTACAAAGAATACCCCTCAGTGAAGGTAATATGGGAACACTATAGGAAAGAAAATGCGACTTGGGAACCAGAAGCCTCATGAAAGAAAAATACCCATTCTTATTTGGTACGTGATCCTACTCAATAATTCTTTTAGTATTTTCTTTGAATTTGAGGATGTATTCTTCTTTAAGGGGGATATAACTTGTAATACCCAAATGTTTTAAATATAAACCACTCATTTTAAAATTCTGGAAAAAAAACTAAAAAAAAGGGATAACTTTTAGCCAATTTTAAAAGAAAATGTCTGTTCTTTTTTTCCTAATATATATAGCATTAAAATACCCCCCTCAATACTCCAGCTACACAATACCCCTATTTCCCCCTTGCTATTACTGTTTGGCTTCTCTTGGAGAAAGTGAGGCTGTTTTGGAGTCTCTTGGTGTCTATAAGTTAGAGTTCAACACCTTTTTTATTCTAGTATGTGTTTATCATCCTTCTTCTAAAATCTAGAAATTTATGACAATATAGTGGATTTAGAATGGTGATTTTGTGGGGTTATTGGCTTCCTTCATTTATAGAAAGTGTTGGATACTTCTTTCTTATTAGATAAATTAAATCATGAAAAAAAATATGGGAAAGGAAATCACAAAAAATCTGATAGATACTTCTCTTTTGTAAATCTCACTTCTTTGTTTTTTACGTTCTCTTATTTGAAGTGGGTCAAATTAACTAGTTGGGTAATAATTGGCTTGAGTTTGAACAGTTTGATATATGTGTGTGTGTGTGTGTGTGTGTATATATATGTAATTATTACTCTATTCTTAAGTATGAATTGTTTTCTCATAATGATTATGGGAAAGCATGAATTGTATGAGATTTATGAAAGTGATTTAGAACAATATTCTGGGATCCGTAGTAGAGTGGTGGTAGAACCACTAAATGCACCTAGGTCACAACCTTTATCAGTTGAGGGCAGTTCCTAATAAAGGGTACTTCTGTTAGTGAGTGCAGTTCCTGACAGAATATTGAGTTTGATTATGAATGGTTTCCTCTGGGAGGAACAGGAAATTTAGTAGTTCCCTCCGGTGAGTGCAGTTCTCGAAGGTGAGGATCGGATTGCCCCCAGTTGAGTTTTATCTTCTGGAGTGGGAATACTGTTTTTCTCAGTTTGGATTCTCCCCTTGAATTGTTATGAATTCTAGGAATTTATGATTTTCATTGAAGCATTTCTGAACATAATTACTTTTTATTCATATTATTAAATATTGTAATATGATTGTGAAACATATAAATTATTTTATTTCCCAGATGTAAGGTGCATTATGTGTATATTATATAGTAATTAATTCTTTAAGTACTCAAACGAAGTTTTACATTATTTTGGCAGTAATGCACTTTACACCTGAGAGTTCATGTATATATCGGTAAGTTTGTTTTTCATTCACTGAGTCGGTGGACTCACCCCTCAAATTTTAACATTTTTTAGATCAGGTTACTAGTGATTATCCTTCAGCTCTATCTGCTCCCTTTAAACCCACTAACTGAATTGGTAGGCAATACTCTGAGTAATTAGTGGAGTACTTTGGTGATTAATGGACATTGTTGGATAGGTTGTTTTGCATTATCTGAATAAGTGTCTTGGTCTGTAATAATGATAATTGCATAGTAAATATGTAGCTAGTAAATACAGTCCATGTTAGACCCCTTTATCATTTTCTGTTTAAGCCACTAAAACTTTTAATTTATGGTGGGCATGTCTACCTTATTTTTAAACAGATTTGTACCCTAGGATAATCTATATTTCAGGGAAAACTCTGTCAAAATTTTTATTAAATTATGGACTTAGAAAATTTTTGTGAGAGTATACTTAATGTTTATTATTTATTTAAAATTGAGTGTTAATGATATTAGTTGCATTAGTATTTTAGGCTGGTATGTTATTATCTGAATGGTAATTTTTTACGCCGATCACGTGCTTTAAAGTGAGTCGTGACACCTATTGTGAAACATATAAATCATTTTTATTTTCCAGATATAAGTTGCATTATGTACATAGTATATTAAAATTATTCTTGAAGTACTAAAACGAGATTTTACATGATTTTGACGGTAATGCACTTTACACCTGAGCGTTCATGCATCCCTTGTTAAGTCTGTATTTCATTCACCCCTCAATTTCTAACATTTTTCAGATCAAGTCATTAGTGAATTCCCTTTAGTTTTGTCTGCACCTTTTGAGTCTGCTGACTGAATTAGTAGGCATTGCCTGGGTAGTAGTGAAGCACATTAGTGAAATTGTGGACATTGTTGGATGGGTTATTTTGCATTTCTGAATAAGGGTTGCGGTTAATAATAATAAAATTTACATAGTTTATGTGTAGTTAGTAAATACAATATATGTTGGACCCATTATTGATTATGTTTAGGCCATGGAGGCCATTTAAATTATGGTGGGCCTATCCACCTTACTACTTGAGCATATTGTACTGTGGAATAGTCCATATTTCAGAGGAGACTCTGTCGAAATTTTTATTAAAATTTTGACTTAGAATGTAATTACGTCAGCACATGATTTGCTTTTATAGTTAAATTCATAATTGAGTTTTAATCATATTAATTGTATGAGTATTTTAGGCTGGTAGGTTATTACCTACATGATAATTTCCCTACGCCGGTCACGTGCCCTAAAGTGGGGTGTGACATTTCCATAACTCTTTTTTCACACCACTTTTATATCTCATCTCACATTTATTATTTTATTATTATCTATCAATCATCTTTACTATTATTTTACAATATATCAATGGATGAGAAAAAAAGCATGGGAGAGGTATGAGAAAGAAAGTGTGAAAATAATTTTTCTCTATTATTTATGTAAGGAAATGTATACTGATATTTTACATATTATGGTATAGAATATCAAGATACTGTAATATCTAAAATATTTATGTTTAGTATGACAATTAAAATTTATTAAAAAAAGTTACAATTGACATTTTATAAAAGTTAATAAAATTAAAAGTTGTGTGACGTGATATTTTCATAATTTTGAGTAGTACAATGAGATACCACTCAAAATAGTATGATCTCATGACATTTTACAATTTTAGATATCGCACGTCATCTCAAATGACAACATATCAAATATAGATATATTAAATATCACTTGTTATTTAAGATATTAAGATTAAGATATCCATATTACCAGCTCAAATAGTCTTTTTCTACTACTTAGATCATATTGTAACTAAACCTATGCATTATTTGGGATAGGGTTCCTTCTTAGCTTAATTGAAACACACTTTGGACGTTGATTTTCTAAAATACTCCTAAACTTTAATGACCTTTAATTAAACACTCATCCCTCGCCAATTTTAGGTCATTAAGCTCAACCTTATTCTCCATACCCTCTTATCCTTACCTTCTTAGGGTTTTCGTCTTGATAGTTTTTATTGACCTAATCATCGGTGATACAGGTTGGAAACCGTATGAAGAAGATGAACAATCAATTCGTAGTTACAGTTTATTTCTGCCTATATCTCATAACACACAACTTGAAATGGAGTGATTCCAAAGCCAAATGAAATAGTAGATTTTGATCTATGAAAACAATTAAAGAAACACCTAGATACGTTAAGTTTACAAGGAGAAAAAATTAGAAATAAAAGATGGGTTTGATAGATAAATGTCACCACCTTAAGAAACCCAAAATGTATGCACTTACCACTCTCTGAAATCCACCAAAGAGATACATAATTAAAGAAATAATGCACAAAAGGCTCTTCAACTTCTTGAATTATTTGAATAGTCTGAAAAAGTCCCCTTAAACTTCTAAGATCATGTATGTTAGGATCATAGTAAAGTGAACATCCGAAAACATATATCAAAGAAACAAAATTTGTAACATCACATCATTTCTAGTGATTTCAGGAAGACAAGTGACATATCTGGGTCCAATAAAATGATGAATTAGTTACTTATTATTTCAAGATAATTTTAAAAAAGTTCTAAAAGATTATCTCAACAGTTATCAGATGAAATCTGATACCAGTGCACAAAATTGATATAATGGGTAAAACGATAATTTTACCTTGTGTCAATGAATGGCTACGATGCTTCATAAACAATAGATTTACAAATAAGACAAATCAATGTTCAACATTGACTTCTTGTAATTTTAGGAATTATCAAGAGTGCAATCATGAGTCTTTGGTGAAATAACTTCATGATTAATAAACTTAGATTATATTAATGAGATTAAAATAATCTCAAATTTTTGGAGCTTAAAATTCTTATATCCAAACGGATTTCCCACCTAGCTTTAGAGAATTCATCCACATTAAGTTAGAATAAATTAAAGATGAAATTAATTGAGAGCATTTTAGGTAATGTCTTTATTATGACAAGAATTGTCTTAATTTAAACAAAGGATATTTTTTAGGACAAATGTTGTCTTAAACAGGCTTGAAAATGTGAGAAATATTTTTGTTACTAAAGCGATAAAAAAATCCTTACATTAGTTGTCTAAATTAAATAAGTGTTATTTTAATTAGACAATGAAATTTTAAGACAAAGGTATGTCTTAGCTAAGATAAGTATTATCTCAATTTAAATAACATTTATCTTAGTGATTATTTTTTTTTTGGTTTAACTACTTTAAATTACTGTTTGAGTTGTTCAAATATTTAATTTGAAGAAGTTTATTAAAATTAAATTAAATTCCCATTTAATTAGGAATTTTGGCTATAATATTTTATTAGGATAAAATTAATTTAATTATTTATTTATCCTAATGTTGTTGCAAAGTTTGAATTGTTTAAACTTATAAAACAACCTCCTCCCCATGTGATGGAAAGGTATACGGTCAGATGAGAAAAATTATTCTTTGACATGATCAAGTATATTCTCTAATAATTATCCTAATTATCTAAGTAAATAAATGTTAAAAATTAAAAGAGTTTTAATTTCTTAGGTAACCTACATTCACTAGGAAACTAACTAAGTTAAAGAGATTTAATTAAATAAAATTCATTTATTTAAATTTTTAATTCAAGCATGACCAATTGAAAAGTCACACATGTTTTATTTAATTGCTAAATAAAATATGTTATTATCAAAATTAATAATATGATTATTAATTGATAAATTATTAAATAATTTGATTATCTACTATTCCTCATTAGTAGGCATATGAATCCCTAATGGTAAGAGATTGAATTTTTGAATTACATTCAAAGGCTCTCACATGACCTAGGGTTAACACAATATATATATGCAATATCTCCCTCTTGTAGCCGAACAAGTGACTATTTGAAAGAAGAAGAGTGAACTAGTCTCCCACTGGAGAAAGAAAGAAGAAAACTTTGAGAGAAAAATTTCTCTTAAGGTTAATAGTGTTGTGAGTTTGGAAAAACAATTTGAGTAATTTCAAAGTTCAATTCCACACTCCACACTAAGAGGAACAAAGGAGAATGATTTCTAATTTAATTTTAAAAGATATCAATTATTGTTCTTTCATCTTTTATTTTGTTCCAATCACTAAACATATTTACCATAGATTCTGTGGATTGGTGCTTCCCAAAGAATAGACAGTCAGTACACTTGGTTGGGAAGCAAATGGTAAGATTAAAGTAACTACAAGAGGTATGTAAAATTCTTATCTATTGTATTTCTCATACTAGCCGTGAGTTATTTGCCTATGTGTTTTGTTTCCGCTTATTTACAAGCTTAAATGTTTCAAAAATTTTAAAACTTATGTTTGTACAGTAAACACTTAGGATAACAACTAAATCCAACAAATTCAATATGTGGTAAAACCAAATCCCATTGCTTAATGTTCTTTTTAACCAAGGTTCTATTGACAACCTCTGTTTGCCCATTTATTTGAGGATGTCATATAGTACTAAATTGCATCTTAATGCCTAGCTTCCTTCATAAAATCCTCTAAAAATGGCTCATGAATTTCAAGTCTCAATCTAAAGTAACGGACTTAGGAATTCCATGGAGCTTCACAATCTCCTTAAAATAAAGATCAGAAACAAGAGAAGCATCAATAGTTTTATTGCAAGGAACAAAGTGAGCCATTTTAGAAAAATTATCGATAATCACCATAATAGAATCCTTGCTCCATTGAATGCGAGGCAAACCCACAACAAAATCCATACTAATATCCTTCCAAGGAGTATTTGGTACTGGAAGTGAAGTGTAAAGACCATTATTCTACCATGACTCTTAGCTTTATGACAAACAACACACCTCTCCCCAATTTGCATGACATCATGAGTTAGTTTTGGCAAATAAAAATTTTCTTGTACAAAAATCAAAGTCTTATTTTTCCCAAAGTGACCAGTAAGTCCACCTCCACAAGCTTCTCTAATGATTTCCTCTGTAAAGAACATATAGGAATGCACAAACCTGTTATCTTTGAAAAGAAATCCATGACTCCCAAATCGTGCTAAAATTTGGATCACTTGAATACAGCCCCTTCTCGACTTTAAACCTCAACACCTTTGATTATATTGTGTTAAGAAAGCAATGCCTCCTACTCAGAGAATCAGCAACTTTGTTAAGCTTTCCAGCTTTGTGTTTGATTGAAAATGCATAATGCTGGAGAAACTCAACCGTGGCATGGCAGCTACTAAGTTTCGTTGTGAATTCAAGTACTTTAATGCTCCATGATCATAGTAAAGAACAAATTCTTTTGGCAACAAGTAATGACTCCAATGATCTAGAGCTCTAATAATGGCATAAAACTCTTTATCATAAGTTGAGTATCTCCATTTAGCATTATTTAGCTTCTCACTAAATAATGCAATTGGTTTGCCTTCTTGGCTTATAACAGCACCAATTCCCACATTTGAAGTACCACGTTCAACCTAAAAAACTTGCTCAAAATCTGGAAGTACAAGAACATGAGCATCCATCATCTTCTTCTTTATCAATTCAAAACTTTTTGTTGCTGCCTCTGTCCATTGAAATGATTTTCCCTTTAAGCATTCAGTAATTGGAGCAATTAGAGTGTTGAACCCCTTAATAAACCTTTTGTAAAAAGATACAAGGCCATGAAAGCTTCTAACATCATATATTGATTTAGGAATTGATCAACTAGCAATGGCTTCAGTCTTGCTATGATCCACTCTAATTCCTACAGAGAATACGATATAGCCCATAAATACAATGCTATTTTTAAAGAAATGACACTTCTTCAAATTAGCAAAAAGTTTTTGCTCCCTTAAAACCTGAAAGACTTGTTTCAAATGCTTGAAGTAATGTTAATCTAACTTGCTATAAACAAGAATATCATCAAAATAAACAATAAATTTCTCCATAAATAGCTTAAAGATACGAGTCATAAGATGCATAAATGTGTTAGGTGCATTAGAAAGTCCAAATGGCATAACCACCCACTTGATGCTAGACAAGAAATAGGACGCATGCCTAACTGAACCTCAAAAACTAGCTTGCAAGGTCAAGTTTGCAAGGTCCTTATATCCTATCAAAGTGAGGCCCCATTGGTTGATGTGGGACTCTTATAGGCTTGATAGAGACATGTGTCTCACTATGAAACATGGGTACTACAGCATCATGCTCCTACATCACTTACCTGCCCTTTGGGAGACCCACATTGCTAAGCTCTGATACCAAACCTGATACGAGTTGGAAACCATATGAAGAAGATAAACAACCAATTCGTGGTCACTGTTTATTTCTGCCTATATTTCACAACACACAACTCGGATGGAGTGATTCCAAAGTCAAATGAAAGAAGAGATTTTGAGCTATGAAAACAACTAAAGAAACACCTAGATACGTTAAGACTACAAGGAGAAATAACTAGAAATAAAAGGTTTTATGATAGAAGCGAAAATAAAAGAATAAGTTGGATAGATAAATGCCACTCTAAGGAACTCACAACCTTAAAGATACAGAGTTTGTGCACTCACCACCCCCTGGAATCCATTAAAGAGATACAAAAATACAAGCAAGTTCACTACTCAATGGAATCCACCAAAGAGATACAGAACTAAAGGAAGAAGGCAAAAAAGGTTTTTCAACTTCTTGAATTATTTGAATAATCTGAAAATTCCCCTTAGACTCCTAAGAAATATAAATAAATAGATAGTCTTGGAACATCCCTCTAAGCATAGAAAAACTAAAAAATAAAAGCTTATTTTTGTTCTCAATGTTCAGCAATAAATTACTAAGCTTTTTAATTAAGCAATAAATGCAAGTTATTGACTAAAGACTTTCTTGACATACTTTAATAAAAATTATAAATAATTCTAGAAAATGTCAAATCAAGTGCTGCTTGATCGATTGGAAACTAGACAAGTAGATATTTCCAACAAGTGCTCATAATCCGAATTTGGACTTGGATTGGACATCCAAACATTCACTTGTTAGGCTTAGGCAAGCTCTTGTACTAAATCTTGGCCTTCTAGTTGAGATGCTTCTGCATCAATTAGAGTCTCAAACAAAATCACAGCTCTATCAAAGGATGATTTTCTTAATGATTTTGCAAGCCACCTACCTTGAGCATGAGTTTTGTGTATTTCGATTTTCGTTAATCTTCATTTTGGCACTATATATGGAAATGTGTAAATTCTTTTAGTAAGATAGAAGGATGAGTCCTAATCTTGTAAATTTATGCATGATGAAGATTATTGGAGATGTAAATAAATTGAGCTATTCGTCACTTATTAAATGTTAAAGTTTAGCTTGATTTACGAGTAAATTATTATTTGGTGTTTTTAAATGAAGCGCAATATTTTAAAATTTTTATAAACTTTTATATTTTTGTGTTATTACGAAACACCAAAAAGAAAATTAAATTTTATTGGAGATCATTTGATATACAATATAAGAATTATAATTTATTAAATTAAAAATTAAAAAATAACATAAAAATCTCAAAATATATTTAACAGTGAGAGAGATCAACCTAAAAATTTGTTACACATATTATTTATTGATTAGTGGAAGTCATATTATTATTTTTTAATTAATTTTTTTATAGTAGTTGGAAATCAATGATAACATTAACACTATGTTGGGTCTGTAGACTATGCAGAGCATGGTAAGTCTAGTTAATTAATTAGCCATTTCTATCCTATATTCTATACTCCATAATATGTCTTTTATTTTTTTTTATAATTTTTATTTAAGAAATAAGTTAAAAGAATCTAAAAAAATAAAAATAAAATTTTTACTTTGTTTTTTGAATTATTTTTTAATACATGTGTTATGAGATTTTATTAAAAAATTTTAACTTATTTCTTAAAATAAAACTTTAAAAAATAAAAAACCTACTCTCTATTTATACTCCAAAGCCCTAATTAGTTACAAAGTTTGCTGATTTAATTAGTTTATTTTTAAAAAAAATTGATAATGTCAATTTTAAACAGAAAATAGATATCTTCATAATTAAAGAGTTGCAAATTGAAACTCTAATTGAAGTTAAATTAACCAAAAAAATATATAATATTTGAAATTCAACCCTTTATTTGTGAGCCTCAATTATTTCTTTAAAGACTAAATTATTGTTTTGGTCTTTAAAATATTCTTAAATTCTCAATTTGGCTCTTCAATTATTTTTTTAATTTGATCTTTTAATGTATTATTTTTTTCAATTTAGTCATTCAATATGAATTCTATTAGCAAAATAGTCTAGCCGTCAAGCTTCATAATTGGTCAAGTGTAATTTGATTAACTCACATTAGCATATCCGTTAACAGAAAGACCATTTTGCTAACAAAATATACATTAAAAGATCAAATTAAGAGAAAAAGTCCTTCAAATTCTAAATTAAAAATTATAAAATATTTCAAGAACCAAAATAATAATTTAATCCTAATTGTTTTATCTGTCTTTCATCTTGACATATATATAAAGTTTTATATATTTCTAATCTCCATCTATTTAGAGTTTGTTGTTCAATTTTTGTTTGTTTTAGTTTATTTAGAGTATTTGTATCATTAATTGCAGTAATGTGACTCTCTCAATAAATTTTATATAATTAAAAAATATTTACATAAATAAGATACACACCATAATTCAAAATTTCCTTTCACCTGTTATATTTTTTATTTACTATTAAGAAAATTTTAAGTAAATATAATTTTTAAACTGTAGATCAAAATAATCATAAATTAACACATATTTCAGAGGTGAGTCCTATTAGGTTGTATCTTTGATATACTTATATACACATTTATAATTAGTTTGGTTTACAAAATAAGTGTAAACCAAATTTACTTAAGAATTTCTCTTTAAGTTATGCTTTCAATTTTATTGAAATTATGACCAATCAATTTTCATTTAAAAGATTTATAGGAAAATTCCTATAAATAAAAGAATTATACTTTGATATTTTTCTTAACTTAATATTAAATATTCAAATATCTATTTTTATTTTAAGAGTATACATTAACTTTTATATTTTAATAATATACTATTATTTAATAAATTAATGGAGGGAAATATTATTTCCTTCTTTTATTTTTAATAAATTAACATTTTCAATTTTTAAAATATTATTTTTCTTAGTCAAATTTTTTTAATTTAATTAATTAAAAATTGAAGAAAGTACTGACATTGACTAATATGGCATGAGGTAGAGGGCACACGTTCGATTTTCCTGAATTGATAATTTTCCTCATTAGTTTTACTGTATGATTGGATCTTATGCTCATTTTATTGCATAATTTTATTAATTTACATTCTTTTTATTATATTTCGGTGGTCCATATTAGTAATTTCGTTAATTTTTAGATAGTTAAACTAACGAAAGAAAAAAATTAGAATAAAAATTTTTAAAGAATTAAATTAAGGAAGTTTAATTTTAAAAGGTTGTCAACAAAATATATTTTTCAATGACAAGAATATTCACTTATATTTTATTTTTTTTTCATAAAGACAGGGTCAAAAATTAAAAGCTATTTTTAAAAACTTTATTGTTCAACTTTCAATCGTATTTTTTAAATTTAATTTAATTCAATTTATTTATTTATCTATTAGAATATCATTAATATTTTCTCTAGACCTAACTCGGTAAAAATCATTAACAAAATTATTGTATCTTCTTATATGTTAATAGGTGCTTTTATGCTACTCACTCCATGAGTAGCTTTTCATTTTTTTATTTCTTTTAAATTTTTTAAATAATTTCTTAAAATAAATTTAAAAAATTTTTAAAAAAAAGTTACTCCTAAATTATTACTACTCATGGAGTAGTATAAAGCACCAAATATAAAAATTAATAAAAACACCAAATATAAAAATTAAGGTATGAATGTAAATCTTGATGCAAATTTAACAAATGAAATATATATATATATATATATATCTCTTTAATAATAGAAATTAAAATATTATTTATTAATAAATAAATAGTTGAATTTTGGTGAAAATTTATTGTCATTTTTATTTTGGTACATGATAATATAAATGATTGAATTTAAATCCTTACTATTAAACTACATATATTAACTTTAATCTCACCAACATATAAGAACATGAATCCCAAACATAAAAGCTTATAATTAGTGAATATATAATTATTTAAAACTTTAAAACTTCTCCTTATCAATTTATTTTAAAAATAAATCATGTAATTCTTCTCTAATAAATAATAAGTCCTTACTATATTCTAAAATATTGGCTTATATAAGATTTTGATTTTTTTATAGTATTATTTTAAGATATCATTTTAAAATTATTTAAATTGAAAAATATGTCATAAAGTAGCCAATATTACCTATAGGTGTAACCATCGACATTTTTTATAATATTAAATATCATAAAGACTTGATGTTAGAGTTTAATTTTTACCATGTTGATTTTTCCGTATTTCAGCTTATTATATTTTTATATAAAAAAAAAACATATCTTGAAGTGCTCCTCTAGAATAGGACACTTTAAGTTTCTGAAATAAAATTTATTTAAAAAATTAAAAAGAAAAAAAAGAAAGTAAAACAGTGTAAATTTTGTTATAATCTAATACCCCAATTACTTTTGCACCAAACATATATTGGAAGAGAAGAATAAGATAATGTTATTTGCTTTTTGGAGACACGAGGTTCTAGCTATCAGTCAAAGCAAACATTGTGAGAACTAAACTTCAAAATTGCAATTTCATTCGTCTCCATCATCAACCTTATATACCACAATTATTGAAACCTTAATTGCTAAGAAACATTAAATGTCTTACTTTTTCTGTGTTGAAGAGTAGCTAGAAAATTAACCTTTTCCCTCCCACTCATTTTCTATATAAAC
>JASKGM010058631.1:0-18298 GCA_034509205.1 Ceratonia siliqua | reverse complement strand
AATATTTGATCATGAGATCACATCTAAAATAAAATTAGAGATGTAAGGTTGGCCAACCTACCTCACCCCTACCTTGACCCACCCCCTAAATGGGGTTGGGCGAGCTGAGAAAACCCCCGTCCAACCCACCAATGGGTGGTTTGGGGACTAGACGAGTGAACCTGTCAAAAATACAAAAATTGTGAGAAAATTAGGAGAATTAGTAATTTGACTAATTTCCTAGCAAGTCAGAATAGGGTACAGGGACACCCAAACCCCCATCATTACATTTACCTCTAAAACCAAACTAATTTTTAAAGAAAAATGACCAGCACTTAGAAAGATAAAATATGTTGAACCAAAATGCTTCAGACCAAACAAATCAATTTCGATAACAATATATAAAGCAACTAAAAACAGAATTAGCCAAACACATCATTCTCCAACCAATACCTCAAGCTGCACAGAACGTTTTACGCATTCAAAATTCTCAACAAAGGTAGCCATTTAAGAAGTTCCAAAACTAAAACCCAGCATTAAAATAAAAACTACCCATTCACAAGGAACCATTACCCAGTAAAACAATGACAGAACTAAAGGAGAGCTGTTTAGAATGATTTTCATTTTATTGTTTCATAAAATAGTTTTTGAGAATAAAATTAATAAATAGTTTTTATAGAACAAAAAATAAAAAATTTATTTGAATGTAAATTTTAAAAATAGTTTAAAAAAAACAGAAACTTGTTTGAGTAAAATACTTTAAAAAATAAATTTAAAAAAAAACTTATTTGGTTGCAATAGAACAAACTAAGAGTATTGATGACAGTGATATCCAGTCAACAAAGCATGAATGACTAGAGTCATTTAATGTCACTAATTTAATCCTTAATCTATATTTTACCCCCAAATAAATTTTTTTATATTCCAAATAGCTGATTAATGGCAATCATAATGTAATAAATTAAACGAATAAAATTTCTTTTCAAAAATTTTCAACTCTAGAAAGAGAAAAGAGAAAGACAAACAGTGAGAAATTGTAAGAAAAAAACAAATAACACATTTGCATCTCCCAATAGATAACTTCAGATTTTTAGCCATGTACACATGGCCTTCTAGGAAAGGCCCACGGTTAGCTTCCTTATTCATAGTAAGAAGAGATCTTGCTGGATCCAGAATTCTCCACGCCTCTGTTTTTAGTTACAACAGCTCCAGCTGGTTCTTCGTTGTCATTGAGTGCCATCGTGAGTGAAATACCAAAGGCTGTCTGGTAAGTCATTCTTGGCCAGTTTTACGTGTTCCATTAAGAGGATTTCCGTCATTCTGTACTGGAAAATCATAGTCTCTTTCTTCTATTGAGGTTGTGTAGCCGTGAGCTTCCTTGCTGAATCAGGAGATTATTTCGGTTGCTGAGAAAGAAACCTTCGTACCAAGTAAATTTGTCTCATTCCAACTTCTTCATTCTAAGTATATACTTCCTTAAATAGTCAGGCTTAGTTTGTTTTGGGTTATGTAGAATGTAGTTCATTTTCATTCTCTAATGTGTTGGTTTGGCTTGAGATAAATTGATTTCAATTCTATTTTGACTTCCTTTCTTCTCATTCTTGGCGTTATAATCCTTTAAATTAAGTTGGGTTTTCTCTGACTTCCAACAACCTAAATTGAAAAAAAAATCTTTCACACAACAAGGTGAGTGGATTCTCATACCCTTGGTACATGTCTTTTTATTATAAGTTATATTCATTATGATTATGATGAGTCCAAGAGATACTTAATAGTTATATTCTTTAAATTTCTCTACTCTTTGAATTTCTTAAATTTACTGTTTTTTATGTGTACTATGTTGTTCATGAAGAATAAAATTGAAACCCTTTTGGTGGGAATTTATTATTCTTGTACAGAATTATATTTGCTAGTTATAAACTGTGTTTCATAAATCTTCCTGTTCAGATTTTTACTTTGATTCTTTCATTAAACTTTTAGCACGAGACTTGTATATTGCTATAAATATTGGATTCATACAACTTAAAGGGTTTCACCTAAATGTGACTATGGAATTCCTAAAGATATTTATACTAGATTTTTGTATCCTAACTTTGGGTGCACAAAAAATATGTTGTGGTTGATTTCCTATGGCTAAATGATTTATTGGAATGTGATCTAAGGTGAAGGAAAATTTTGGGTGGATCCTTAGTTACTTTCATAAGGAAACCCTAGGTGTACCTAGTAATTAGATTGTTCATGGACTATACTGGAAGGTATAAAGAGTTACATGGGATAGGTACTTAATTAACATTCGTGGGTTGAGCTCACCTTGAATGTCTATTGTATAATGATACTTATATGATGGTGTTTCTTGTGTGAAGAGCGAGTAGATTCATCCTCATTAAATAAATTGTTTTGGATGTATATGCGCAAATTCATTGCTTATTTCAGTATACTTGTATGCCATTTATTCATGATGATTACAAACATTTTTACCATTACACATGGGGTTGTGTATAATTTTTGCATTGTCTATTTATTTGTTTTTTTCAAACATTATCAAACTCATTATGAGAATTATTTAGATTTACATGCCATCAACTATTCTTCCTCATTTATATAGATATGTGCACAGGAATTTCAAACTTGTATCGTTGGATGTGAGACTTTCCTCACCAAGTCTTATGACTTACCCTTTTCCTTACCTTTTTTAGATAAAGCTACAATGTCTTAACAACCCGATCTTCCAACTAGGCAAGAACTTACCATTTGATGATTGGTGGGTTCTCTTTAGCTAATGGAGTAACTTATGAAGTTTGTGATGGATAGTTGAATAAGAGTTACATAGTCTATCTTAGATGTGCTATGTTGAATGCTGTGTTATAATGTTTTGTATATTGGCACTAAGCCAAACTGATGGTAGCATCTAGTCACTAAATTGTTGTGTCTTACCCATGAAAGCTTACTTATTTTGATGGTGGCCCTATCCACCCTTGTTGATGTTGTTGTATCTCGGAAATGTCCATATTTCTAGGAACCTGCTGTCAAAATTTTTGCATGAATAACATATAGCTATGAACTTTGAAGTCTATTTTAATTTATTTTTAGTTATTAGGTTTGCATGAGGTAATATTTAGGCTCGTAAGTTACTACTTTACTATAATTTCCTACGCCGATCACGTATCATAAATTAGAGCTTGACAAGTCATTGGAGCATAGTGCATGTTGCATTATTACATATTATCATTTCATGAATATGGACCACATGATTTTTCCTGTTAATGGTTCTTGTTTCTTAAGTGGAGATAAGATATGTCTAATAAAGCTTAGTTATTTCTAATCTTGAATTGACGTTATCTGCAGCCATCTCATTATGTTTAGCATGAATCTAAAGCATGCTAGTATGCTAGCATAAGTCATGATTTTCATTGAATGCAATTATTTAAATGTAATACAAAGAACTGACAATATTGTAGTGATTGCTCATATAATCCAATAACTGCCTGCACAAAATCAGCCAAAAACTATGGAGGCAAATTAAATTATTAGTAGAATTTTACAATCATTATTTTCTGATATTGAACAGTTATAAATTATAAATGTGAAGAAAAGCTTCAAGGCAATGACAGAACTCATTTTTGACATAACACAAGTTTATTAAGGTCTAAAGCAGGTGCAACTATCTGCCAATTACAGTAGAACTTTCATAAGTTTGTATACATCACCCGACATGATCATGCGTCCATATCACAGGTAGATAATTTCTCACAAATAAATCAAGATTATTGTCCTCAAGTTCAGATGGGAAAACAAGGAGGTAGCAGTATGTATAATTAGTGTACAATAAACACCATATCTACAATAAACACCATATGAATTAAAGTTCAGATGGGACAACAAGCAGTTGGAATCCTTGATTGTTGACACATTAAACTAAGCCTGCCATTGTTATGGCAACCCTTGGTGAAGTAGTGTTTTGATTTGGGTAACTTAACCTCTGAGGTGTTGCACAAAGATCTACCCACAAAGCAATTGAAGGATCAGAACCAGAATTGCTTCTAGCATCTCCATTCAGAAAGGCTGCTGTTGCGCTATGAGACAGACTATCATCCACTATGAGTCTCCCTAATTTTGACAAGAACACTTGCAAGATCTCTGTTTAGCCTTAGTTGACTGTGTCAGATTCATGTAGCTTGGTTTATGAAGTGTCCTTTCCTCTGTTGTCTCCTCCACAAGAGTGCTGGTAGAAGGTAGTGATGGTGAATCGGATGTACATGAAGTTGATACAGGGTTATCATCATACATGCAGTCAGAACTTATGGCCGAAGATGATGGAGTCGATTGACTTGTTGTAAGAGATTAAACGGAAATCCTGGTTGTCACTCCATTAAATGAGTAATTAGTGAGTAATTTACAAACACTTGTATGCATCTTACTCAATAAGTACCAAAAACAGGGGATAATGAAGGCTAATGAACAATAATTTTATTTAAAAAAAAATAAAAGACAGATTGTATTTATCTACTCCAGAGACAGAAAATTAGAGGAAAATGGAAGATAAAGGAGACAAAATCATGAAGAAATCACCAAGGGAAAATGAAAACTAAACTAACTTGAGATCAATAAGAACTGAGAGACGGTGGATGGGAACACGAAGATGGTGGACACGGACGACGATGGAGGACGCAGGCGGCGCTAGACGGTGGAGGTAGTGCTGCCGCCGCGGTAGGCTTAGCGTTGGTGTATAGTACGATCACGGGTGAATTTGGAGAATGGGAATCGATAAGGGGAACGGGAGGATTCAATCGAAAAGGGGGTGGGGATTCAATGAAATTGAAAGGGGGTGGGTTTTAATGAAAATTATTTTGGTAAATGATTTTTCGTATGTTTTAGAAAATAATGGATAACAATAAGTTAAAATATTTTTATTTTTTATTTTTCAATTATTATTTTAAGAAATAATTTTTTTAAAATAATTAATAAAAATATTTATTCAATTAAATTTTTTATTTATTTTTAAAAATATGAAAAAATAATTTTATAAATCCGTTCTAAACAGGCCGCTTTTAAGGGTATTCTAACAATGTTGCTTCTATACTAAAATATCAAAATTAATTTGAAGAAAATAAACTCTAAATCACATAAAGAAATAGACTCCGAAACTACTATTTGGCACAGGAACTAAACCTAACTTAGTAAGGTGGTTTTCCGTTGCGTGGCTGAAAGTTGTCCAGGAGTAAGCCGCTAATACATTGTATTCAGCTTGTTTAAAAACTTGCTTGTAGCTAGTGCTTAAATGAAGAAGAGAATTCTGGTCTGTTTTAATTCACTCTCATAAGTTGTTTTGTCTAGGGGAATTTAAAGTTGCTTTTTCAGCTTATACTTAAAAATATTTTAAATAACTAGAGAATACTATTTGGACTATTTGGACTGGTACTGCTGTATGACCTGACCTTTTTGTGAACTATTTGGACTCTAGTAATTCAAATTCACTTACATCAATGTTTTAGGGTCCTAAGTGACCTGTCTTGTCAAATCGATTAAATTGGGACTCGAAAAGATAAATAGTTCAGGTTTCAACCGTTTTGGGCCAGCTAGAACAAAACAACATCAGTAACTTGACAATATCTCAAATTTTCAACCGCTTTTAGTAAACTCCGTAGTCTCTACAAAAAAAATTTTCTTGAATTGTTGGACTAAATAGGCAGTTGATCTAGTTTATCTATGACCCATAACCTCTTCAGATTAATGTTTGAATCGAGTTTTAAAACGTTGTCTAAGTTTTAAGACTCGGACCTACCTAGTTGGTCGATCCAGTTGGACTAGGACCCGACTAGGCAAATGGTTTGGGTTATCATAAATATTTGGACAAGAGGTTGGATCGGCAAGATTGAAAGAAATCGTCAAATCCAAATAAAACCTATCACTCAAAGCAGTTTTAAAATAGACAATGAGATCATTACAAACACAAAAAAGAAGTAGAAATTTTGGGATTGTTAAACCCATTGGGTGGTTAAATCGATTAACTCATGACCCAACAATCTCTTTGAGTTAATATTTGGATCAGGTTTTAAAACATTGTCAATGTTTTAAGACTCGAACCTAACCAGCTATTAGAACCAATTGACCCGTGATCCAACGACCGACAAGGAAATTGATTATATCAAATCCAACCAAACCAAACTATAAAAATTTTTGATTAAAATCGATGTAGTTTGGTTTTCTTCAAGTGAAAATTGAAAGAAATCGATAAACCAATAATTACATATATATTTTTATTTTTATTTGTATTTATACATGTTGATAGGATGTTATGATAGATCTCATATGGCCTAGAAATAGGTGGGTTGTGGGATATATAAGCATGGCAGGCACCTTTCCCCATGAGTTAGCTTTTGGAGTGAGTTCTATCTGACGTGTTTGTATTAATGGTATTAGAGCAGTTCGATCCCAGGCAGCAGCGGCGATGCTAGAAGGCGAAGGGCCAGTGGCCCCTAACAGTGGCCCTAGGG
The DNA here is from genome assembly GCA_034509205.1 of Ceratonia siliqua. Lineage (NCBI taxonomy): Eukaryota > Viridiplantae > Streptophyta > Magnoliopsida > Fabales > Fabaceae > Ceratonia > Ceratonia siliqua. Next base: position 11,825 of record JASKGM010058631.1, on the reverse strand, counting down.
AAAGGAGCCCAAAAAAGAAGAAAGAAAAGTAGGGTAAGAAGACAAACCCTGGGTGTAGGCTACAAGTGGTAGGCTACTTGATAATTCAGCCAGCACTGTGAACATCGCTGTTCAAAAAAGGATGGATTATTAGAATGTTATGTTAAGTCCCACATCGCGTAGAAATAGGTAGATTGTGGTATATATATACATGGCATGCACCCTCCCCATAAGCTAGCTTTTGATATGAGTTTTACCTACCGTGTTTGTATCACATAAAAGATATTTTTGTCATTTTTATTTATTAAAAATTAATTTTTTGACTATATCTTTAAATTTTGTTATAGGCTTTTTAAAAATAAAATAAGCAAGTTGTCGTGAAAATTGATCAAATCAGATCGTCAAACACCCTTAGGTAGCTTCCGTCATAATTTTGGCCTAATTTTCTTAAAAAGTTATATAAAATATAAAAAATTTGTGAGTGCTGTATTTTTTCTGGGCATCTCAACTAATTTTCTAAAAACTCTAAAATAAAAATATTCTTTTAATGTTGAGTCTTTATGTGTCTTTACTCTTTAGAGTCTTAGCAATTTAGTTTGAATTTGAATTTGGTTTTCTGTATACTAATTAAGTCAATAAATTTTAATTTTGATTTTATTTAGGAAAATAATTTTTAAATTGAATTAGTGAGTAAGTCAAATTTTAATCTAAAATTTCAATTTCTATATTAGTTTCAAATTTTATTCAATTTTAAAATTTTTTATTTTTTTGAGTCAATTTTAATTTAATTTAATTGTTTTGTAGAAGGTATATTGTATTTTGAAAAGACTTTTTATAAGATTTTTTTTTCTCTATGCTATTCTAATTAAAGACTGTTAATTGATAAAATTATCTAAAGCCTTATAAAAAATATTAATATCATAATATATTATTTTAGAATATAATATTTCTTAATACATTTGAATAGAATTAATTTTTTAAATTTACTTATGAATTAATAAAATATAATTAAAAATACATTCCTTTAATATATTGTTAAGAAATTAATAAAATACATATACTTAAATATTTGTAAAATAACAAATTTGAGAGTCACAAAATTATATTAATATTAAACTTGTAATAAAATAAAGGAAGGAAAACATTAGTAATTGGACTGACAACTTGTTGCTTCTTAACTTCTTGCATGGAAGGTCAAATTTCCCCTTGCTTCTTGAGAAAGCTCGTTGGCATATAAGATTAGGGGTGGCAAAATTAGCCTACCTCACCCAATCCAAAAAAGAATAAGGTTAGGTTGGTAAAATATTAGTATGAAAAAATTTAGGTTTTTTTGGCCCAATCTGATGTTGCCCGTGGTCCGAACGGGCTGGCCCGATTGGCCCAATGAGCCAATCAAAATTTTTTTTAAAAAAAATGGTAAAAATAATCTAAATACAATATTTTTATAAGTATTTTTTTTCTTACAATATAAAATTTATGGTCTACCTAATTGATTAACCTTAATCTAGTTTGTTTCTTTAAAGCTATAGTTTTTTTTCTCCATACTTTCCTGTAAGAATTTTATGGCTAAACATACTAAAAAAATCTAAACAACAGTGTAAATTTTGGTTCTTTTTGCTTTCAACTCCAGTAGATTGATTAATCATTAAATAATAAGGGGAATGAACTACAATTTGAATGGAAAACAAAAGACCTAGTCAAAATGGTGAGAATGAAAATATAAAACATAATTCATATAAAACAAAACAAAATCGTTAGTTTCTTATTTTACAAATATTGTTTTTCTCCTTCTTTTTTTTTTTCATTCTTTTTGTTTCACAATTGTTATAATTTAATAGGAAAATGAATGTTAACAACATTATTTGTGAAAAGTATTATTTTAACATAAATTTTATTGTTAAATAAATTAAAATTAAAAAGTTATAATTGAGTATATAAAATAACAATATTAACTATATATATATATATATATATCATATTTTGTTTATTATTTTAGTATTTTTAATATAAAAAAATATTATAATTAAATTTAAATAAAATTTATTGATAATTATAATTATATTAAATCAACCCGATAAATTGAACTGAGCTAACAATATGTTAACTCGATTTAAATCCAGATCAATCCAATTCAATCACTAACCCGACTTGGCCAGATTGAACCGGCCCTATTGCCATCTCTATATAAGACTAGAACCAAAATAGAATCTTCCACGTTCTCCTCAGCCAGATGCAACCACTGCCTTGTATTTTCGTCTAGTCCACTCTATGCGATGGTGTCCCAATCGCGGAATTTTTCTAATATCAAAACGATACATTATAATAATACAAAATAAAATTACATACAGCAACATTTTAAATATAACATTTTTGGAAGATTAAAACTAATTTATTATAATAATAATTATTATTAGAACAAATATTATATAAATAAGTTTAATTTACTAAAGCAAAGAAACTACCAGAGTATCAAATCAATCATTGCAATTAATAGATAATTAAATGAAAATAGTTTCAAAGAAAATTTAGAAATATATACAAATAATTTTTCATAAAATTTAAAATTTAATTAATTTTTTATCATAAACATGATATTCAATAATTTTACTTTAATCTAAAATTAATTTTTACATGGATAAATTAACAAATAATATTGAGAATTGTATTTTCAACAACTAGTTGAAGGACAACAACCACACAATCCTATTCTTAGCTATGTGGGCGTCCACATGTACTATAAAACAGTAATTCACTCAATAATATTTCAATAAAATAATTTAAATTTTGTGAGAAACTATTTTTATATATTTTAGAATTTTGAGGGTGGTGGTTGGAGAGTTATTTGGATCAAACATCCAAGATTTGTTTGAATTTTTTTTAAAATTTATTTCAAAGAATATGTAATAAAAAAATGTACTTAAATCTTGACTGTCCAATATAATTTTAGACTATTCAGATCTAAATGAATCTCGTGCAATAACCATTGACTGCACAGGATCCGAATTTATTGGAGAGTGAAGACAAGAGCACCTGCGACAAGGAGAACGTGGAAGATTCCATTTTGGTTTTAGTCTTATGCCGCGCATTCACAAGAAGCAAGTGGAAAGAAGAAGTAACAAGTTGTCAGCACAATTACTTATATACTTTTTTCTTTAGTTTATTTTAAATTTAATATTAGTATAATTTTACTCTTAAAATTATTATTTTGCTAAAATATTTAAATATATATATTTTAGACATATAAATTATAATTTAACTAAATTTAAATTTAAAATTAGATTAAGTTATAATATTTTTTTATTTTTTAATTAAAAAATATCATATAATTAAGATATTTTTTTAAAAAATAATTTACTCTAAAATATATTTTAATATTAAAAATTAAATTAAGTTATAGTATTTATTATTATTATTATTATTATTTTATTCAATTATTATTATTATTTATAATAGAGAATACTAAAGATAATTGAAACATTCATTGAAAATAAATATTTAAATCATCACATAAGCAGCAGAATGCAAGTATATACATAAAATAAAATGAATAAATACAAAGGTGAAACTCTACGATTAGGACGCCAAGCTTTATCAAGAAGCAAGTCGAAAGATGACCTTCCATGCAAGAAGCCAAGAAGCAACAAGTTGTCAGCACAATTATTTATCTTTTATTTCCTTTATTCTATTACAAATTTAATATTAATATAATTTTGTAACTATCAAAATTATTATTTTACTAAAATATTTAAGTATATATATTTTAGATTTAAAATTGAGTTAACGTATAATATTTTTTAACTTTTAAGAAAAATTTGTGTATATTTTGTCACGACTCTAACTCAAGACTATGATTGGCGCAAATACTAAACTTAATTTAGTAAGCTTATGATATGATAAAACGAAACAATGAATGAAATCACAAAATTTCATTTTTTTTAAAGTTTTCTAAAAATTTTGGTTTAGTTTCTCCTCTAAAATAGACATTCCCAAAATATACCTATTCAAAATAATCTAATAAGTATATTTAAAATTTATTCAAATCATTTAATACACAGTTTAAAAATCAAAACAAGTCTTGACAATATATATAAAAGTAAATAGTATCACTGACACTCCCTTTAACTGTAAAATGTGGAGTACTCCAATACATATTCAATACCAAAAAAGAAGCCTACCAAAATACTTGGGAGAAACAAAATTCTAGAAATCTACTCAACAACAGGCGGATAATCTGAAAAATTTTTATAAGAAGGGTTGAGTCACAGAAACTCAGTGAGGGCGTAATAAATAAAGTGAGCAGGAAGGGAAACAAGATAATGTACAAAAAGTATTATCAATAAGATTAAATCTATTAGCCAAAATTATGAGATATATAAAATAATTAATCATAATTGTTAAAAAAAGAATATTTCACCATCAAAGGTTTTTCGTTATATTGCCCTAAAAATTTTAAAGCATTTGAAACCCTGGGATCAAGTCAATAGAATTCAAATTTGTGTGAAGCCTCCACATGAAAGCATATGAGGCGGCTACACCTCATTGGTAGCCTTTTCCTCCTAGGGTTGGCTCCATATAATGAGTAGTCATTTCCTCTGCATTATCATATTCTCACTATTACCTCCGTCAGCATCCCTTTCTCATAGCATTAGCCATATTCATTTTTCCTCCCTGGATTGGCTCTAGGAGCCTCTTTGCCTAACAGTTATCTCACTCATTAAAATTTCATAATACCCTTCAAAGACATTCGAAATCCTCAATTTTCAAAAATATTGTTCCAAATCAATTTAATATCTCATTTTCACAAATTTAAATTATCAAATTTCTCATAGAAATGACATTAAGTCTTAGTTTGAGTTAAGCTATTCTTCAATAATTTTATTTACAAAGTCTCACAAAAATCTTTTTCACCACTCATGAGGTACTGGGATGATGTAAGCAAAGTGATATAAATGGTAATGAGTGATTAGAGAGAAACTTTTGTGAGAGTTGGGAGGTATTGTAGATGTAAGAGTAGCAAAAATCATTTAATTTACTCATTACAAAGTCGTCAGAAGAAAAAATTACGGATGTAGTAATTCCTCAACAAGAACTATATATACAGGTAAATTTTCAAAAAAAAGTTATTTACAAATAAAAATAATACTATCAACTCTATAAAAAATGAAAAGAGAAAATCAATTACAATGGAATAGTTTTACCCTATAAAAGGAGATTGACCGAATCAGATTAACCCTTCAAATATTTTTTATAGCACTTTAATATTTAACTACGATTAAGTTTTTCTGTCAATCCATTTGGTGAAAATTAACATTTTTTTTTCCTATGTGGTATTGTTATTCACATCCTCTCTCTTCACTAACATTTTAATTTGATATATGATAAGTTAATGGCATGTACAATTAAGACCTAATTTTTTGAACCAAACACTAAATGTTGTAAAAATTGTTTTAAAAATCAAATTGATGTACTCCTAGGCTTTTAGGAATAAACTAACTAGTTCACTTTGAAAATGTTAAGTGATAAAAATTAATTTATTTAATTAAAAAATAAAAAAATATACTGAGAAGACAAGAGTAATCTTAAAATGAATTTATTTTTCTCATAAAATCTTACATTAATTTGATTATTTTAAATATTTTTTATTTTATTTTCTAATTTTTTTGGATAAAAAAAGTATTAGGCCAAGATAGAAAAGCATCATTTATTAAATCTTAACAAATGATAATAGAGAAAATTGATTTTTAAATATAGAACAGGGTCATAAGATGTGGACACAAACATGGAGACTTAAAATTCCAGAGAAAAAAAAAAAAAATTTCTCTCGAGAGCATGCCACACGCAATGGATTAGCTACCGAAGAAAACCTTGTTCGGCGTGATTTCCAGATAATATCTCTTGGCACAAAAATTCATTCTGTGGTGAGATTGGCAAGAACTATTTCAACTCAAAAACTTAATCAAAGTCATGTATCCAGAATTGGATACGTGACAATTAATTAAAAGAAAATTCATGAATAATTTTATTATAATTTTTAATATATTTCCTTACGCCAAAGTCACTCATTTTTATCCTTAAAGGGTGGATAATTTAATTATAAAGAGTGGGAGTGACAAGAATCAAATCCTTAACCACTTTGCCATAGAAGTTTTGATACTATATCAAAAATTATTTCAACCATCACGATAGACAAGACAGCCTTACTCACTAGAATTGGCTGGCCATTTGTTGTGGCAAATATGGAAAAGCCGAAATGACCTCTTCTTCAATAACTCTCTCTGCTCTCGGCAATAGATTATAGACAACTCCATGAGGCTCCACAATGAGTTCATTAACTCTACCACTTGTGACTCGGCCTATGCAGTTATGGCTTATGTTGTTACAGAAACGAGTTCTACTACTAGAGTGATCTTTGGGTTCTTTACATTCCAAACTTTCTTCTTTTATTGGGGTATATTTTTGCCCTCCTTTTATTGATGAACGAAATCGCCTATCTTGGAGAAAAAAAAGTAATGAAAGTTATTGTACTATATAATACAGCACATTTTATAAATAATTATCTACATTCATTTTAATTAATATAATTATGATACACGGATATTGGATATCAGTACTCTATCTGCCAATTGATGTCAGATGGATATCGAATCCCCATAGGCTAAATCTGAATTCTCCTAAAATCATTTTGAGTATCCAATTTTAATATATGAATCTTAACTATTTATTACTCCCTTTGTTTTAAATTATTTGTCGTTTAAGGTAATAACACAAGAATTAAAGTAGCTATTAAATAACCTTAATTCTAGCAAAAGATAAATATACTGGACTAAATTACTCTTATTAAAGTCCATTTAAACTCTCGTTACTACTCTATTGAAGATAATAATAAATAGGGGTAATGTTGAAAAAATAACAATTAATGATTCATTGGTAATGTAAAACGACAAATAATTTGAAACAAAATAAAACTCCTAAAATAACAAATAATTTGAAACAGATGGAGTATTAATCAGTTATTTAATATTTATTTTGGTTGGACATCAAAATACTCCCACAAATTGCTGTCCGGCCTGCGTACATCCAAACCTTTGTGTTATAACCTCAACATCAAAGTCAACGACAAAAAAAGAAAAAGAAAAAAGAAGCAAAGATGGAGTGATCTACAAATCCCGTCGAAAGAATAAAGGTGTGAAAAGAGTAAATTAGTAACAAACTTTGAAATATGTTATAAAAGATAAAGCCTAGAATACAGCTTATTATTTAACAATATTATTGACTAAAATTAAAATATCAAAGTTTAAATGAGCAATTTGATAATGATATATAGAATTTTTTTTATACAAGTAGAGATTTAAACCTATGACTTCCTACAAATTATCCAAACGACACTTAGTGATTTATTAAAATAATTCTTTGATAAACAGTAACTTGGTGAATTGAACTTAAAGCCTCATGAATAATCTAAACTATTCAAACTACTCACTACTCTAGATTAGTTTAATAATCATTAAAATTACTAATTAGGTAAAGTTTGGTACCCAAAATACTCCAAAGAATGTACCTAGCTATGCGGTGCATAAAAATTTTGATTTAGTATTTTCAAAGATCTTCTGTGTTTGCATACTAAATGGCTAAATGTGAATGAGATAATGATATAATTCATATGAAGGTGTTATATATGTTATATGGTTTATTACTTGATAAAGATTTAGCATTGTATAGAGGAGCAAATCTAAGATTGCTAAATTTGAACCAAACTCTTTATAATTAAATCACTCCCGGAGAGGATAAATTTTGATTTTCTTGTGTTTATGAAGCCATCTAGACTCAAATAAAAAACTATTGTGATTCTAAAATGGTGTGCAATACACTAATTAGACAATGTCCAGATCCAGGTCCGAAAAGGAAAATATAAAATTAAAAATTACCTAACTAAAAAATGTCAAAAAGAAACTTTATATCAAAGTTGAAGAATGAAAAAAAATTTAGATGGATGGAAGAAAAAAATCTCATTTCTAGCGAACCATACACTAAAATATTTTTATATTAGAACAAAACAAATGGAGCCTACGATTTTTGCTGAAAAAAATTTATATTATAAAATAATCTATCATAATGATGATTATAGATGATAAATAATAAAAAAGTAATGTAAGTAAGAGTGATACTTTTTTAACAAACAATTAAATTATATTTTGAAATTGAGAATTGTATTTTCAAGAACAAAACACGGAGTACTAAAATAATAATTCGCTCAATAATAGTACAATAAAATAATTTAAGTACCTCGCTTTTATAGGTGAGCACTCAATAATAGGATAACTTACTAGTATTGATCTATATCTATTTTCTTTTCTCTTATGAACTACCTTAGCCAAGTTCTCATTTTCTTACTCAGTTTCCTTCGCGAAGAAAGAAGAGGTATTATCCATCTTAGATGTGAGAACCATGGAATTGGTATCAACAAATAAAATATATAATTAAAAAGATATTTAAACCATAATTAAAAATGAGAGTCCCATGACCCAAATTTATAATTTCAAACTACCCTTCTACCCACTTGCCACATTTTCAACTATACATAAAAATGAGAGTCCATTATATAAATATTAGACCGCAATGCAAGGAGGACTATTAAAAAAATTTTATAAAAAAAATTTTATTTATCTTAATACGAGTGAATGTTTAAAATACTAATAAAGGTTGATATCATGATTCATACTTATAATATCTAATAAAAGAATATATTTAATAATAAAAAATTAAACTAATTAGATGAGCATTAATCGTATGATGAATATTTTTAACTTTAGATAAAAATTTAAATTAATAAAATTTAGTTATTTCAATTAAAAATATAAATTTAAAGATTATGATAAATACTAAAAGCCTTAATCAAATAATAATTTTTTAAGAAATTTTTTATATTTTAACTAAAAATTTTATTTCTCTTTCTAATGGGCTCAACTAAAAAGATAATCAAAAGAAAAAAAAAACATAAGATAAATTAAAATGTGACAAAAGAGATAATTGAAACATAGTATATAAATAAAATATAACTTTAATTGATTAAGAAAGAGATAAAGAGAATAATATAATTGAAGAAGGAAACAAATAAAACTGACACACAATTTGATAAATAGAAATCAACTAAGAATATAATTGAATAAAAAGTAGGAACAAAAAATAAGGGGCTGTTTGGAACGGTTTTTGTTTTATTATTTTTAAAAATAGTTTTTGAAAACAACTCTAAAAAATAGTTTTATAGAACAAAAAAACAAAAAACTTGTTTGGATAAAAATATTTTTCATCAGTGTTTTTTCATGTTTTTTAGAAAACAGGTGATAAAAACAAGTCAAAACACAAAAAAACTGTTTTTGTTTTTTTGTTTTCTAGTTACTGTTTTCGGAAAACAATTTTTAAAAACAACTGATGAAAACAGTTACCCAAACGAGTTTTTTTGTTCTTGCAAAATAAAAAAACAAAAAAACAGTTTTTAAAAACACTTCCAAACAGCACCTAAATTTTAGAGTAAAATACTCCCTCATTCCTTGAGAGATGTTTTAATTACACTCCCCTCCCTTCTATTTTGAAAACATACACTCCTCTCTCCTCTAAGGTTCTAACCTAACTCTGTTAGAAATATTTCATTAATTTTTTTTAAAAAAATAAAAAAATTAATGACAAAATTACCCTTACTACCTTCCCCTTCACCCCTAAGACCCTAGCATGACTCAACAAGAAGATGAGTACAAAGAGGAATGAAAAATTTTTACATTTTTTTGTTTTGTTTTAAGAATAAAAAATATTATTTTTATATTTAAAAATATAATTATTTGAAAAAACTTCTTTTTTTGTTTTAAAAGTATCATTGTTTGAAAAAGATTTTCTTTTTTTTTGTTTTAAAAATATCATTACCTAAAAATATTGCCTTTTTTGTTTTAAAAATATCATTAGTTGAAATCTTTCATTTTTTTATTTTAAAAATATAATTAGTTGAAAAAAATTACTCTTTTCTGTTTTAAAAATAACATTACTGAAAAATATCTTTCTTTTTTTGTTTTAAGAATATCATAACTTGAAAATTTTTCAATTGTTTTTTGTTTTAGAAATATTATTACTTGAAATTTTTTCTGTTTTAAAAATATAATTACTTCAAAATTTTCTTTTTTCTATTTTAAAAATATTATTTAAATTTTTTTAAAAAAATTACTTGAAAAAAGTTCCTTTTTCCATAGTTTTGATCATATTAAAATCTTACTTTTAGTTGATTTCTATTATTTATAGATTATTTAATATTATTTAATTAATTATATATATATTTATATTATTTATATAATTATATTATTTATTATTTATTCTAAGAATTTTAATAATATTTATTTTATTAAATATTTTTATATTTTAATAATTAGAGGAATGAATTACAGTCTGGAGACCTGAATTAAAGAACATTTCATCTGTTTGCCTTCTACTATATGAAACAAGCCACAATGTCAATAAAAGATAATAAAAATAAAAAAATGTATTTTGTTCACACTAAAAAAATTAAACATTTGACTAAAAGATAACGGTTAACATTAATGAAAGTTTTCTTTTTGAGTTTAGTTATAACTTGTTTTTAATTTATAAGGAAGGGGAGTGTATGTTTTCAAATAAAGGGGAGGAGGGTGTAACTAAATCATCTCTCAAGGGAGAGAAGAATATTTTACTCTAAATTTTAATGCAACTAAAATAAAATTAAAAATATATAAACAAAAGATGTGGAAGAATGTAAATAAAGAGATAATTTAATTAAACTTAATAAATTAAAAAAAATAAAGATATAAGAAGGCAAATTGTTAAGACAAAGAGTTCCAATTTAAATAATTTAATAAAACAAAATTGTGTACTTTTATAGATATATTCTAATCTACTGCTCTCCTTCGTAATCTAAGTATAAGTATCTCTGAATCACAACAGTCTCAAAAAATGTCTACAAATCACTCTAAATATCTGAAAGAAAGCTCTATTTCTTTGTGTTTCTTTTCTCTATCTTTGTGAAATTGTGTTTTACTCTTGATGTCTTTAACCACTAGGTAACTAATTCACTTAATTAGCTTTCCATAACTCCAAAAAAACTGAGTAAGAGATTTAAATTGAATTCAAATATTTATCAGTTGGGTCTGGTGGGTCAGCTAATCATGAGCGACCCAGTACCCAATACAAATAATAATTAAATTAATTAAATTAAAAGAAAAAGTAGCAAATAAAAAGACAACTAAGTAATTAAAAATTAAATATAGCAATAATTAAAAAGTCAAATAGTATTAAGCAATTAAAAATAATAAAATAATTATAGATAAATTTTAGACCTAAAATAAATTAAAGCATAAGATAAATTGTGTAAAATTCTCCTGCAAATTTAAATAAAGACCCCCTCACAAATCTCTTGGAAATGTTAGAAAAGAAAAACAAGTTTGTAATTTGTGAGGGAATATAAATTCTAATCATATATTTTTCTCGCAATTCCCTAACAAAAATGATTATTATACTGTCACGACCCAATCCGGCGTAAGAACTACTATAAAGCAGTTCCCACAAGCCTGACCGATGCACATTTAAACAATGACCATCATTAAAAGAGAAAAGTATCCACATCTCTTTGGTATGTAAGATTTATTTTCATTATGATTATTGTCTGAATTCAAGGACGAATTCTCGTTGAGGGGTGGATAATTTGTAATGTTATTTTCAAAAACAAATATATATATATATGTGTGTGGTATTCCGTAATTATAATTGAATGTGGGGGTTAGTTGTTAGAGACTTTCCTTTTAGAAAATTCAGGAGGTGTACGTGGGCCTCTA